>PVKA01023916.1:0-34966 GCA_004027165.1 Ctenomys sociabilis
ATTCTTTAATAGAATATACATCACAAGATTTTGTTAAAGGCAGATGTCTAAATATGAAAGTATTACCAAAATAAGCACCATTGTTTAACAATTTGGAAGGTCTGTATATCTAGAATCATGAATATACTTAATACACCAGGAGATTAACAATAATGAATTATTGTTCATAATCATCTGAAAACCTTCATTTCTTAATATAGTTTTATACCAAAAGCACCTTTTAGGAAAAAACCTTATTGTAATTTTTTCCTGAAAAGCTTTATTGTTTAACCAATGACTAAATTATTAAGGATATCACTTAAGAGACTATTGAGATTATTGGGAGGTTTTTTTTTTTTTTTTTTTTTTTTTTTTTTTTTTTTTTTTTTTTTTTTTTTTTTTTTTTTTTTTTTTTTTTTTTTTTTTTTTTTTTTTTTTTTTTTTTTTTTTTTTTTTTTTTTTTTTTTTTTGGTGGTACCAGGGATCAAACTCAGGACTTTGTATTTGCCATACAAGCACTTATTCCCCTGAGTGATCTTCCCAGCCCTGGAATCTTCTTTTTAATGAATAAAGGTTGTCCAATCCTCTATTCATCAACTGGATTCTGCTGTAGTAATTTCTTCTCACCCCAAGGAATCTTTGCTTAATTATCTTAAATTTTTGATGACCTAAGAGTAAACCAATTTTAATATCACTTAAGCCATCTGGTAATTTAGAAAAGAGCATGTTTTTAAGTCTGTAATACAAATTTTATTATTAACAAATGATAGAAAAAGAAAAAAGAGGAACAGCTATTTACAGAGTGATATATAATACATAAACAAATATATTGAACACACAAATAAATGTATTTGTAAAATCAGAGTGCACTCAGATATAATTTTTGATCAAGTTGAATTATAGTAACTATATTAAAATTTTAGAAATTTATAATTATAAATAGACTAGTTAGATTTTATTGTCAATTACCAGAGATTTTTTTTTACTAGAAAAATTTGGAAGGACTAAAATCTTTATAAGTAATATTTTGTATTTTTGTCTTAATACTAGTACAATTTTGTTATTTTTATATATTTTATTACCTATTTAAACCTTAGCCTTTCACTTTGTCAGTTTTTTAATTGGTCCCAGTTTGGAGCTAGCCTCATCACTGTTAACTTGTTTTTTAGATCTAGTTTTATTGGATCACCTGACAACAAGGTTCAGTACCAAATAAGTCATATAGCATTCTCTGGTAAAACACAAGAGTGTCCTCTCCCCGGGCTAGAAGTTGACTAGGTCCTTCCACTGTCTAGTATAGAGATCTTTCCAAAGGTCCCTTCCTAGCTCTTTTTTCTCTTACTTGATAGAAATGTGTTTTTTCAGGTGAAACATTTTAAATTATATAAGAGAGGACAAAGGGAAGTAAGAATAGATAAATGAGAACAACCTGCTAAAATAAATATGAATCTCAGAATAGCCCTGTTACTGCAGGACATAATAATTATGGTATTTAAAATTTGTCTGAACAAAGAAAATTTGATCATTCCCATCCTCTTAAAGAGTTTGATCTAATCTCTTTGGAATTCACCTTTTATCCTGTAACTCTCTTTTGTGTGTGTGTGTGTGTGTGTGTGTGTGTGTGTGTGTGTGTGTGTGTGATTCTTTTAATAAAATATGCCACAGATATAAAATAAATTAATCTTCTCTCAAATCCTGAGATTAAAACCAGAATTTGTACCTGCATCATATAAAGAAACAGATATTCTTCATCTTTCGGTGCTATGTTATCTATTTTTGATGCCACCTTATTTTTATTCTTTCTTGTTCATTTTAAACTCTTTCCATCCCTAATTGGAAAGCGACAGCTCCCAACATGTAGCACAGTAGCTACTTTCATATCTCACCCTATCCACATCTATCATTATCTATATATCTACATGTTAATCTAATCCTTTTTTGCATCTATGTTGCCGTGTTGATCTATTTTTTAATTTTATTTTTATGTGTTTAGTACAGGGTCCACGTGGTCTCACTACACAGATTGGACTCATAGCGATCCTCCTGTTTACAGCCTCCCAAGTGCTGCGATTACAGGTGAGCGCCAACATACCCAGACTCAACCACTGTCTCAGTGTGCCCCAGGGTGGGGCCGACACAGTGTGCTGGGGATTGAACCCCAGCCGCTGTACTCTGCCTAAGAAGGCACTTTAATCCACCAGCCAGCCCTATTTTTGCATTTTAAAGAGTAAAAACAAAAGCAAAAACAAAGATAGAAACCAAGCTACACACAATACATATAGTGTAGAATTTCAAAACAAGAATAGAAAGTTAGCAATGGTTGTTATATATTGTCATAAAAGGTGAAAAGGAGAAGAAAAAAATTAAGGTATATTGAAATGAAGAGCTAATGTTTAATTATTTGGCCAACCTTAGGTATAATTTTAAAATAAGATTAAAATTTAGTTTTCCAACATAGTTCACATAAGAGTACAATGGAGTGGACACGGAGATCTGTATAAGACCAAGATGAGTTAGTTAATTTTTTTCAAGTCTTTCATCATTGTGAAAGTTCACTGTTTAATCCACTGCTCTAATTTTAAATTCCAAGTCAATACTACTATCAAGGTCCTGAACCTTCACTTAGATAACCATGCCATACAGAAAAATGAAACAATAAACCCCACAAAGGATGGGAAGCCAGGAGGCGCGAAGAGAATGATGAGGGAGAACGGGGTGGGAAGGAGATGGGGGGCCGGGGAAAGCAGTGAGCACTGCCACAGTGCAGCTAAGGTAAGGTAATGCTGTAAAAGAGTGAAGTCCTTCTAGATTAGGGTTTTGGGAAGTGGCCAGGTCATAACTGACTTTACAAAAGACAAATCATTTTCCCCTTCTGTGCAAGGATTAAGCCCACTCTAAGAAGAGGGAATTCATTGCATTGTGCAGGTCTTGGACTTCCCCTCACTGAAAATGACAAGAAATAAGTCCTTTTCTTTTCCTCTTTTTTTTTTTTTTTTTTTTTGGTCTTGTATTTTAGGGAAGGGTCTACAGGGTGTGCAGGGTCTCCCTACTAGATTGGACTCGTAGTGATCCTCCTGTCTACAGCCTCGAATCCCCTGTCCTTGCGCCTGCTTGTAGGCGCTTTAGTCCACTGAGCTATCCGATCGGCCCGGAGCACTCGTTTTGATGAGCCTACTAGTTTACTCTATTTGAAAATAGAACAAACAGTGAGATATAACATATTTTCTAAAAATATCTTCAGTAGTGCCTTTTTATTTTAGCATCATTTCTTTTCATTGTTTGATATTTGGTTTTTTTTTTTTTTCTATGTGGACAATCAGACAAAAATTTAACAAAACTGTGTATCTAATCATGACTGTGTCCTCCCAGAAGCATAACATTGGGGCATTTCTTTAGCTGCGGGGCTTTATTCACTTTTGTAATCTCTTGCTTGAAAACTGTAGACAAATGTACAATATTAATTGGATTTTCTAGTATTTGTTAATTTTTTAAATAAAAATTGTGAGCTTTTGCTAATATATGACAGTACATATTTTTATAATTTATAGTACATCATCAAAAGAAAGCAAAGCACTGAAGTCATATATATATATATATTTCTGTCACTTTTTTGGTACACCTTCATCTCCCACCGTTTCTTTCTCTTTTCACTTTCTCACATTCTCAGAGTTGTCAAGTGCAGCTTTCCATCATGACTCTGGGAAAATCAAGTTAGAAATTCTATGTAACAGCATTCAAGTTACTACCCTTCTGTTTATAGCATGTAAGGATCTGCCTGCTCAGAAAGCATTAGCACACATCTAATTCTAAGTGGTGTCCATCATACCTGATTGTTTTCCTATCAGACTATTCATTTGTGTATATGTGTGTGCTTAACTTTTGTTGACCTGGCTAAATTAGGATTTAATTTGTAGCTATATCAGAAATACATTTTTAAATGTAAATTTATATTTTTATCCATATATTTTCAGAACTTATCCGAAAAGAATAGGTACTCAGTGAAAGTATTTGCACAGATTTTCCTGTGGAAAACAATCTCACAACTACTTCAACAAGCATTTAGTTGCTTTCAGGCTGTGAATTTCTCTAAAACTTTACATGGCAGGTAAAGCGTTACATGATACAAACTTTAAGCAAAAAAAAAAAATACCATAAAGTGATATAAATAGACAGGTGCCACATGTCCTAGTGAAAAACAAATTTAAATAGTAATATATCAACCCTCAAAATACAAGAAAATCTCTTTAACTTTTACATTTATGTATTTGGTACAAAATCTTGCTGCGCAGCTCAGATTTGTAGTGATCCTCCTGTTTCAGCCTCCCCAGTGCCGGGATCCCAGGTGTGTACCACCATGCCAGGTTTCATGAACATCATTTATAGAAAACATTTTCGCAAGATGTTATTAATTTTTGTAGTTGGAAACATACAAATAACCTGAGCTTATATCTCAAAAATGATTACATCTGCAACATATTCTCTAATAATTGAGATTTAAAATTTAGCAGCTGATTACTTTTAAAAATTAATCAATCTGTTTGCATATAACCTCCATAAGGTTGCATTATTCAAATGTAGAAATAAGTGTATTACATATAATTTTTTCTTTCAAACAGACACAGTGAAACTTCTTGGAGAAGCTGAGAGAAGCCTGCAATCACAGCACTCAAGAGGCTGAGGCGAGAGGACCACTGCAAGCCGAATGCCAGCCTGAGCAAAGAAGTGAGTTCAAGGCCAGTCTGGACTGCATAGCAACACCCTACCTCAAAACAAATAAACAAACACTAGTGTTAGAAAGAAAACTAAAATTATACCTTATAATTTCCAGATTTGCAATGAAATTATACTTTACTTCTGATCTAACTTAAATGTAAATCCATAAATGTTTTCTATTTAATATCAGCACAGCCAGTGCTGTTCTGTTCAAATAAAACAAATCAAGTAAACTATATAGTTTGTTGAGGACACACACCCTCCTATAAATGATTATTTTTTTAAACTTGAAGAAGCAAATTCTATGTATATTCACAATTTATTATTATTATTATTTTTTTTTTTGTCTTTTTGAGACAGGGTCTCACTATGCAGTTCAGGCTGGCCTTAAGCTCACTTTGTAGCTCAGGCTGGTCTCAAACTCACAACAATCCTCCTGCCTCAACCTCCCAAGTGCTGGGATTGCAGGCATGTGCCACCACGCCCGGCTTAATTTATTATTTTTCTATAAAATACATTAAATAATTTTATATATTTTACCTACTATGCAAAAGTTACTGCCACTGAGATACATGTTATATGTAGTGTTTTTATAGTTAAAGTTCACGAGTGGCATGAAAATATAATGAGAAAAGATATAGCAAAGAAGAAATATTTGTTATTATTTTTCAATGTATTTAGTACAGAATCTCACTACACAGATCAGACTTGTAGTGATCCTTCCAGTTTTTCAGCCTTCTAAGCACTGGGGTTACAGGTACGCACCACCACGTCCAGTCTCAGTTGCCCTCTCAGAGTGTCCCTGGGGGGAAGGGCTGGCTTGGCAGGCCTGGGATGGAACCTCCGGTTCCTGTGTCTGCCTAAGCCGGCACTTTGATCTGCTGAGGTATCTGGCCAGCCCAAACAATAAAATCTCAAGTGTCTTTTCCTAAGGATTTAATTTCTTCTACTGGATATCACAAAAAATTTGTAACTCTTTAAGCTCAAACTCTATTCATTATAATCCATTTCAATGACCTTAGAAGAATTATGTTATCAATAGTATTTTTGTCTGATTTATCTCTCATTTCCAATGTCTTCTGCATTAAGGAAAATTATCTTCTGCGTTAAGTAAAATTTTTCTCTGAAGTGATTTGTCTTTCAGAATGTGAATGCATGTTTGGGGGTATTCTTAAAATATCTACCTTGAAGTGGACCTTAAATAATATACTTATTGTATTATAAGAATGTAATTGTTTTACAATGGTATATAATATATATAAATATAAGTATTGTCTTACAAGGATATGATACAATAATCAAAATACAAATCAGAATAAATATTACCAAGATTGAAAGGAACTTTTTCTAAGCAACACAGCACATAACAGGTAAATAGTGGGAGTCCCTTACATGCCCATCAACAGAAGAATGGAAGAAGAATGGTACCTACATGTATTGGATTAATGCTGAGACCATTAAAAACAATAATTGTGAATCATTTGTATGAAAATGGATATACCTGTAGACCATATTGCTTCATGAAATATATTGGATAAAGAAGATTAAAAATTGCATGGTTTCATTTATATTGCAAACCCAAAATACAAAATGCAATTAAAGAGCTCAATAGAAGATGGATAAAAACAGGTGGGAAGATTCTGTGGAATTGCAAAGGGGTTCTGACTGGAGACCAGGGGCTGGGGTGGGATGCAAAGGATAAGATGCTGTTCAAAAATTCAGAAGTTCCCCAAAATGAATTTAGCAATCATATGCCACAAATAAATTCCCATAAAGGAGCTGGGGAGATGGCTCAGTAGAATAAGTGTTTCCCTGTCAAGCACAAGGGCCTGAGTTAAATTCCTGGCTCTCCAAAAAAATAAAAACAGAAAATAAAATAAATAAATATTCATCAAAAGGCAATGAAAAAGAAATGAAAGATGAAGTGAGAAAAATATAAACATGGAGAAATTAAAAACAAGAAAGGTAAAAACACACTGTGGAAACAATACTATTGAGAGGTGAAGACATGGAAAGAGTGTTGACAAGCTTATCATCAAAAATATATTTGAGTTCACCCAAGACAATGCATTAACAAGAGCCTCCAAAAGCTCATCTCAAATTAATTTCCACTTGGAAAACCTGACTGCATGAAGAGGAGAGCTTTAGCACATCAAACAAAAACTATGACATAGACAGAAAATATTTTTTAAAAGAGCAGTGGTTTTTAATGATGCACTAAAATGAAGTGTAATTGACATAGTGATATTGAATGGTACTGGTTCAATGTCTGAGTAGAACATTTTTCTACACCAGAAGATGTATGCATGTAACAAACATTAAAGGATAAGCACGAAAAATTTATGGACCCAATTTTGATTTTCAATTCTCTAGATAAACTAGATAGGATAAACTGGGTGAGTTTTGACTGGACAAGATGCTGTCCAGTCATGTGATTTGTTTAGAACTAAGGAACATTACCAAACAGGACCTGAGAGAGGTCAGGAGAGCTCATTCAGGTTTGTTTCCTATTATATTTCTCTGGGCTCACTATTTAATGAACTCTGGATACAGGATTGTGAGAATACATGAAGCATACAAGTGCGACCCAATCTGAGAGGCTCTGTCAATCACTCCCTTATCTGCCAGTGACTCTTGCGAGCACAAGAAGGACAGCCCAATTAAGCACAACTCGAGTTACTGAGGCTCAGGGGCATGTGCTTCTAAATTTTCCGAGATCTCATATGCCAGTAGTACAATGTCAACATGTTAATATGGAAGAAAAGCCAGAATATATACAGAAAATAAATTCTTCTCAAATTTATATAAATTTCCATTTATCAAACATAAAAATTTTAAGTGAATAAGTTTATTTTTAAAGGAATTGGAGAGTCCTTTTTAAAATTTGTCGATGTATTAATGTATTTTTTCTCAAATTATGACACAGACAAAGATTATAAAAGAGAAGGTCTATAGTTATGCAATTAAGTTACATGACAAAGTGATACTTAGAAAACTATATTAGTGATTTAAAAATGTTGAAAATAAGAGGGAGGAATTGAGAAAGGTTAGTCAACAGATGGTAGGTTACAACTGGAAGAAATTTTATTGTGTTATTTAACAGTAGTGAAACTATATATAAAATTATGTTGTTCATTTTGCACTTAATTATGTACTAGATATTTTATTGTTAATTTAAAAGGACTAGAAAATTCCTTTGGAACACTGAATATAAAAGATATGATCAATGAAGATGTAGATATTGAACTACTAAATAAAGGAAAGTATGCTTCAAATTAAATTCTCCTTCACTAGGTTTTGTCGTGTTGCTGTTTTTGCTGTTTGACGCTGCTTGCTTAGAGATTTTACAAACTAATTCTCCAAGATACATAGCTCTGTCATCCTCTAATGAAAGAATGGAATCAATCTAAATGTGATTTTTCTTTTATGTGTTAAGTGCCCAGTCTTGAGAGAAATCAGAAATCTTCAGATTTCAGATATTTTTCTCTGTTCTCAGTCTGACTGTCATTTGCTTCTCATTTGGAGCAGTGACAAAAACTGTAATGTCAAGACTGTTAAAGAAGATAGAAGATAAAACCAACATCCTCTAAAATCTAAAATGTCTTAGATTGAAGCTGTGGGCCTAAGAGAAAAAAAAAAAATCTGCATTTGGGCATGGAAAATAGTGTCTGGGCAGCTTTCCAAGAAGCTAGCTGGACCCTCAGGGTTATTCTACATTCTGCATTGAAGCGCTTTCATGAAAGAGCCAAGTTACAGCTTTGTAATGGGATCCCAACAGCAAATGTTAACTTGCCTCTTTTCCAGAGTGCTGTAATGCATCTAGAATATTTGTTTGCAGAGATGAAATCATGTTTTTTTCGTTCATCTATCTAAATTTTCTGCATCTCACTCTAGTTAGCCAAATCTCCACCAAGACCCAGCTCCCCACCATAGTTTACAATGGCCTCTTCTTTTAACCCTGAAGTCTGCTACTTCTTCTGACTCATTGTACTCCCTTGCATTATTGTAAAAATGGTTTCTAAAACAGTCACGATAGTGCCAAGATTAGTACAATTTTGCTTGCTGTTCCCTAAAGCCAATCTCCTAAGTCCTTGTCCTCTGTTGTACAACAATGGTTCTTTCCTTCACTGGGCAAATCCTACTCTGCAAGCGTAACTCTGGGGATTAGTGTTGTTTGACCTCAAAGCATTGTAAATTGTTAAATCTAAAATACAGTTGGCAACAATATACACTATAATAACACAGTCATGTGAACCAGCATATGCAAATGGAAAATAGAATGGGATATTTCTGATGGCATTGAGAGCTCATAATACAAAGCACTCTGTTAAGCATTCTATAGTTTGCTTTAAACATGAGCATATTTTATAATCATATATAATGTAATATATGTATAATATAACGTGTACATTACACATAATGTGAAATGTAAATGTAGAATTTATTATTAGAAGTCTACTTATTAAGTACTGCTCAGTTAAACTATTTTAAAGAAGTAAAGAAGATAAAGAGGCACTCCAGCTTGATCAGTTAACTAATATCACTAGTAAAATATATCTAGAAACCACTCCACTATTGTGTGGTATGTTTGCCTCCAATAATTTCCATGAGAGTAAACCAATTGCAGTTATATTCTATGATAGCCAACTGTTTTACTGAAGAGATGCTGTCTGTATTAACCTAATGTCACTTTTTTCTAAATCCTAATCAAGCATTGTTGAAGAAAATTAAATGCTTGCAAAAACTATCAGACTGAAGTGAATGCATAAATACCATATTGTTAACATGTGGAATATAGACTGTTACTATTTTAGATAAAGATCCTGTCCTTTATTAAAAGTACATGTAAGTGTATTCCTGTGGCATGACTCTCCTCTTCCTCGTGAGCTCATGTTGAGAGACCTGACACCCAGTCAATGGTAGAAAATGTAGGGGTGGGTCCTAATGAAGGAGCTGGGGGCACAGCCATGAAGGTTCTGCTGCCATCCCAGTCCTTGCCTCTCTGCCTTCTGGACACCACGAGTCGAGCAGCACTACTCCTCCAGGGGCTCCCCATCCTGATGTCCTGCCTCACTCCAGCCCAAAATATATGTACAAAACAGTCATACATTGAAATTTCTGAAAACAGAGCTTAAGTAATTATTATTTTTTCCTTTTCTGAATTTTTTTATCTCATGCGTTTTGTCATATTAATTTCTAGCCAACTAATGCTAGTTCAAATTGTA
Source organism: Ctenomys sociabilis (assembly GCA_004027165.1). Taxonomy (NCBI): domain Eukaryota; kingdom Metazoa; phylum Chordata; class Mammalia; order Rodentia; family Ctenomyidae; genus Ctenomys; species Ctenomys sociabilis. The sequence goes on from PVKA01023916.1 coordinate 9,918, forward strand.
TAGACCACAATTCATATTAAATAGATTACTGTCTGCTATAAAACAGTTAACATTGCATAGTATGTCCTTTATATTAACAATGTTCTTAATTATAAATATGTGGAAGTCTAACTAGAAGTTAAATTCAGTTTCTTAGCTGAGTGTCATAAATGACTAGTCTTTGAATTTTCTTCTCTTTGGCCAAATATTAAACTTTCAGCAATAACATCATTAAAACCATAGCAGAAAGCAAACTATTTTAGAAAATTATTAATACATGGTACCTCTATTACAATATTCCAGGCAACTTCTAAACAGTTTCTTTTTTATAATAAAAACAAAAGTTTACATTATTAAAAGAGAAGTTTGATGATTCTAATACTGACATAAACATTTTGGCATTAAAGAAAAACACTAATGAATTAACTCAAAATTACTAGTGCAACAATAGTTACTTCTTTCTTCCTTTGGAGTGACTTTGCTTATCCTCCCAACAGCCTACAATTGATTACCCACCATTTGGCTGTCTTTTAAGTTTCAGTTACCTTGAAATCTACTTTGCTTTGGTATTGATAAAAGAGGCAATGGAACCCCCTTGGCATTTACTTATACATTAAAATAGAAGAAAACAGAAACAACAAACAGTTCAAGGATTTATTGAGTTTCTTTGTTTAACACTATGTCAATAATGACTCATTTGTTTGTTGATGGCCAGAAAACTCATCATTAACCAAATCAAATTTAAGTGCAATTAGTATAGTTGGTAATGCCAAGGAATTTTTTCATATAATTTCATGTAGCAAAGGTTTAATATTTAAAACTTTAGTACTTTATCTCTAAAATTGTAGGAATGCATATTATATAAATACATATTTATATGTGTATCATATATCATAGCTGTTAAGAACAGATGATTTGGAACCATAATATTTAAATATTATTATAATCTGTGTTTAAAAGACATGTTAATGTTAGATTGAATAATCCAGATCATGGCACTGTGGATTTGTGACTGAATTTGTCACTTACAAATTTTGCAATACTGGCCTGCAGCTTAACCCCTCTGTCCTGCAGGGGCGTTTCTTTTGCTTTGGTTTTCCAATGTAAAGGTGGGATGATAAAAAAGCTGGTATCACGTGGATATCCTGAGGAATAATGAATTAATAGAAATAAACTGACGAAAACCCATAAAGGAAGATGTAATTGTTTAATTCACAGTAATTTTAGTCCTACTAACAATTCTGGTGATAAAATTTTTTTATTGGCCTTGTCTTTAGTGAATACTTAGGGAAGCATCTGCAGCAGGCATTACAACCTTCTAATGTTTCATTTGTTATTTCAATTACAGTGAAATTTACCACTATAATTTTGTCATTCCAGATGTGCCGTCTTTTCAGTTTTATAAACCATAATGACATCTCATAGATTAAACTAAGAAATAATCAGCTAATACTTTACAGGATAAACTGAGATACTAACTGAAATCCATTAGATATGATAGACAAGGACAGGTCCTTGGGTCCTTCGAAGTTAGTGACCCTGGCTGGTGATAGGGAACCACAGACAAATTTAGTCTGTCTTTCATTCCAGACTTAAGCTTCGAAATTTCCCAATATTGTGTCCTTTTCATATGTCTCCATAACTGCTCAAGGGATGACAAGCCTGTGTTCACACTGGAGTCTCTCTCAGCACTGCTATGTGACTGTAGGCGTCACTCATTTACAAGTGTTATTAGTCAAATAATCATAAATATATATGTGTGTGTATATATACATTTACTTATATATGTTATATACATTCCTTTAATTTCCATTATTGAGTTGCAGAATTCCTGACAAGGATTTTCTAGGTAATACTTGAGTTTCATGTTAACAAAGAAATTAAAAGCAGAAGTACTGATACTAATACAATATGTGAATGCCACAAAGTCTCTGCTTCTTTTAGCTTTCACCCTAGGAAGATGCTTTCTGGTGCTGAAGTACAACAGGAAACATTGACCTTGATCCCATACACAGGCCTTTCGCTCTACCTGGGAAACTGACTCACTGTGCAGTGACCGTCATTCCTGTACAGACCGGTTGTCTCACTATGTGCACTTTAAGATATGCTCCCTTTTTAAATGCTGCATTTCTATCTTTTCTTATAAGCTAACAATAATTGAACTGCATTTATTTTTGCACTAAGAACAAATTTGAGGGGGTATGATTACCTGCTGGTATCAAAAGCTTTAATCATAACAAAGTGATTGTGTCATAGGATCAGAAAATAAACACAGAGTAGCAAAAGTACTCATTTGTGCTGCAGGGAAAAATGTGTCCATGTTCAAATTGAGTTATTTGTATCATCATGCACAGCTGAAGGCTAAATCCTGCATGCTTTTCCACTGAAATAGCCATGGTAGCCGGTTATTTTATGGTGAAAAGTATCCCAATTTCCCAGGAAAATGCAGCAAGCCAAGAACATGAGGAAATGAACCAGGACAGAGAGCTGAGACCCATTTTGACCTTGTAAGAGATTGTTATATGTGTTTCAGTGAATATAAAAACAAAACGATTAAAAAGAACAGAAAAATAAGGCAAGAAAAAGGTACATAATTTCTTTTGCCCCGTTATTTAAACCACAATGGGCAACATCTTTGAGCGACTTCTGAAAATTCTATCTTTTCTCTCAAGTAAAAGAAATCTACAAGATGTTTCTCCTATCTGCCGGTCACACAGGCTCAGGAACACTCGAGAGGGTGTGAGTAGAACCATGATGTCTGCACGGTGGAAAATACACAAATAATCACTCTGAGAGGTGAAAACAAAGACATAGACTTCTTCATACATAGTGCTTATATTAAATTTAAGGCACTATTAAATTTCCAAGTTGAGCTTTTCATTTGAAAAATTTTGTAACAAAAATATTTTTTGCATATAGCACCAGTTTGTATGTACACACATTGCTTTTGTATATGCAAATATTTTTAATGAGAATAATTTATATTATTATTATTAATTTAGTTGCTACAGAGTCTCACTAAGCAGCTCAGACTCATGGTGGTCCTGCTGCTTTCAGCCTCCCCAGCACTGGGATTGCAGGCATGCGCCACCACACCTGGACCCTGGCCAGCTCAGCCCGCCTAGGGGCGTGGCTGGTGTAGCACATTTTTCCAGGGATCCAACCACGGATTCTGTGCTTGCTTAAGCTTGCCTAAGCAGGGGCTTTAGTCCACTGAGCTATCTCACTGGCCCCTGAATGAGAGTAATTTGTAAAATAATTTTATTGCAATTAAAATGTTGATGTTGTCTAACTGCAACTTAAATACTTGCAAATTAATAATTGGTGCAATAAAAATAAAAATACTGTGCAGTGAAAAACTGACACCTTCATGATGACTGGTCCTTGTTTCTTTTCCCTTTTATATACCCCCACACCTGCCCCATCCGACATTCTGGAAACAACTCATTTGCATGCACTGCAAGCAAACTGCTTGCCTCATGCCTTCTTCTCATGGTGACTGGTGAGGACCTCACTCACTATTCTCTTTGCCATATTTTTTTTTCTTTTAAGTGATTGCTATGCCAGAGTCATATTTCTTTTTTTAAAAAAAGTTCTCTTACCACTACTATGTACTGAATTTTCTTTCCCAAAATTTATGTATCTCTGACAATTTACATTCTGAAATCAGGTCATTAAGGTGGTGATTAACGGTAGATTAGGTCTTAAGGGTAAGGCCTACATCTGGTAAGATTAGCATTTTTCTAAAAAGGAAGAGATTCAGCAAACTTGTGCATGAACACACAGAGCAAGGCCATACAAGGACATGGCGGGAAGGTGATCTTCACTCAGACAGAGAGTAACCGTACTACTCACAACTTCTGATGACCTTGATCTTGGATGACAGCATCCAAAACTGTTCAGTTTCCTAACTTCTATAACACCTGCACCTCATGCATGTTCAGACTTCTTCAGCTGGCCAGGTAAGACAATACATTTACTTTATGTTTTATTTACTTAGTACATTACTAAGTTCCTTACATTTGTAAATGAAAAGGAAAATAATTTTATAATAAAGCTAATGAAAATGTTTTTTGCAAATATAACCATCATAGCCAAATTGCCAATTACTTGGTATGGCAATACCCAACTACATTACCTAGACCAAGTTCCTGCAACATCATGAGCCTCAGTTGAGCCCCGAACTTTCTGAACAAGGAGATTATGGAGCCACAGAGGAAAGAGATTGAAGTTCTATAGTGTGCCTGGGGAGAGTCACATGGAGAGAAAACTTTCTTCAAGTTCCTGAAGAAATTGTAAGTATACTAAAGCAAGTGATGGAGAACTAACAGTTGACAAAAATCAACTGTAATCTTTATTAAAGAAAATATAAATAACTTAATTTTCAGTGTAAAGTACAGTAAATCAAGCCCAATGTTTTCTTCTTCTCTCCAACAACATAATTAATTAAATTAATCTACCTGAATTCAAAAAGCAAGGTGATTACCTGGGGCCAGAATGAAGGGCTGTGTCGACACAAGGGGCAAAAAGCAGCACTCTCAGTCATGATTACTTCTACTTCATAGTCATCTTTTTCTTTTTACTCTTTGCAGATTAATGAAAATACTGTAGGCAAGAATAAGAGACTTAAAATAAATAGTATACAAGTAGAAAATTAAAGAAATTGTCCTCACTCAGGCTTTATAAATATTCAAAACCAGTAAAGGACTGATGAATTCATAAAGCAAAAGTGTTCAAAATTTCACCACATATACATCCCAAAGCCCAGGTATAAAAATAATGTTTTAGAAATACTAATATCTATACATACATAATATATAATGTTATAGTAAGATGATTTACTATTTTAATACAAATAAGGGCTGTATGACTGAATAGAAAATTTAGCTACAGTGTTTCATGAGAAATACCTCTTTTGCATGTTGCACTTCATTTTAATTTTATTTATTTATTTATTTATTTATTTGTGTGTGTGTGTTTCACGGAAAGGTCTACTGGTTGTTTAGGGTCTCTCTACTAGATCAGACTCACAGTGATCCTCCTGTGTACAGCCTCCCAACTACTGAGATTACAGGCATGCACCCAAGTCTCAATTGTCCCCTCAGCACACCCTGGGGGCAGGGCCAACAGGGCAGGCCCAGGGATCTAACCCCTGGCCCCTGTGCCTGCTTGCAGGTACCTTAATCTGCTCAGCCATTTGGCCAATCCTGTACTTTGTTTTAAACATTTGCATTTTCCTTTAGTAAGAATTTATACTCATCAAATAAATTCATTACATTATAATATCCTCAATATGGGATTTTATTCCTGATAATCTTCAACAAAAATGTTTAGTGAAACAAAATATGAATTTAAATAAAATATCAAACTAATATAAAAGGATATAAGTTAGACTTGAGTATCCTTGTTCTATCTTCTTTTCAGAGCATGTCTTACTCTTAAATGATATAATTTTAACAATAATATAAGTTAATTCTTCTCATTACCAAAGTTTATATATTCATTTTTATTTATTATAATGTACATAACAAAGTTGAGATCTGATGCCTTGCATAATATATTGATCTATATTTGAAAAAATAGATACATAGTTTGTTGTAACCATGAGAAATAAAATCTTATTATTTGTGAAATAATTACACACTTATAAGAGATCAATATTCCAGTCAAAATGTATGTGTGTTTACAATGACAGTGTAGAATTTGTGTGTAAAATCAATGTAACTACTTACACGTCTTATGTAGGTGTGTGCTCCTTCGTTGATACTTAAATATTTATAATTGTTATCTTTCCTCTGGCAGTTTTTTCTTAACAAGTATGTAGGGACCTTCTTTATCTGTTCCAATGATTTTTGGTTTGAAGTTCTGTTGTCAGCTGCCAGGATAGCTATTTCTGCTTTTCTCTGATTCCCTGTGGATGGACGATTGTTTTCCATCCTTTGACTTTTAGTCTGTGAATTTTCTTTTGCATTAAATATGTTTCTTGTATGTAGCATATTGCTGGATTTTGCTTTCTTAATCCGCTCTGCTAGTCTGTTTCATAAAAATAACCTGTGTAAAGATAACATAGGATGTTAAATATTCTTTATGAGTTATGTCATGGTTTATATTAACAAGAAATTTTCTTCTATTAAAGTGTAACACAGTAATGCTACGAAAAGCACAAGAAAAACAAAATCTTTGTCTTATATATCTACTTTATGAAAAAAATGGTAAAATTTGCAAAAATTTGGGAAAATTGAAAGCTTCGTACATGGATGGTGAGAATGTCACGCATTGTAGCTGCCTCAGCCATTACTCTGGTAGTGACCGAAGTCTCAAAGCTAGAAACACCAGCAAGTCAGCATGTTGCTAAGTAGACAATGTAAATTTAAAGACACGCCCACAAGGAAACTTGTACGAAAAATTTCCAGGCATATTCGATTTTGTTTTGTTGCTTCATGGTTATGGTTACCTTATTGATTTTCTCACTGCATTCCATTGGGTTATCTATCAAGAATGAAAGTGGGTCTTGAAGGTCTCCTATCACTACTGTAGAACTATTTGATTTTCCTTTTAAAGCAAAATCCTCAAGCAGCACAACAGTTCATCAACTGTTGAATTGATTTTTTAAAACATTGTATGGGAGCATGATGGAGTATTATCCATCAAAAAAGAATGAAATTCTGATGGGTGCTATAACGTGAGTATACTTTGAAACCTTCATGTTAAGGGAAACAAATCAGTTACAGAAGAGCATCTACTGTAGATTTCTGTTATATTAACTATAGGAACAAGAAAATTTAAACTGGCAAAAATGTGATCAGTTTTACAGTGTTCTATGTTGGATCTGGTTGAAAGAATAATGTGAGGATAAAAAGGTATTCTTTTCAGTGTGCACATACCTTTCCTTATTGGTGGAGTATTCATGTAAATTAGATATTTACAGTGAGCAAAGAATCTTGTGAACTTCCTAAAAGCAAGTATTCAATTCTGCACTTTAAGTAGATAAATCACATTTCAAAGAAACTTTTAAAAGCTAAAAATATTTTTACTAAGTATCATTTAATTTCAAAATCATTATGGTATTTTATAATTCTGATTAAATTAAAAATAAATGGTATATGAAACTCAGCAGTGGACAAAATCTCCTTTCAATATATGGAAGATATTATAATCAAATACATTTAATCTAATTCACCATGGAATTGATAAATATTGTAATAAAACTTCTACCTCATTCTACACAATCCTCATTTAATGCCTGAGAACCTCACATGCTGAATTTTTACTAAAGCTGTGACAGCACCAGTGGAATATTTCATTGTAAAATTTTAACTAACAATTATCTCTGGCACTACATATTTTTCTACTCTACAATGTATACTTAAGTCTGTTTTATGAAAGTCACCAGTTCTTGGAAACATTACTGTCACACTTGCTTTACATTATCTACTGCTGTGGTTAGACTCTGCTTGATTATCAAGCTGTCTATTAACTTACGCGTATCTAGCAATACCCATGTGGAAAAAATGCAATTTGAAAGTCCCTCTGTTGATAATTGAGACATGTTCCATATTGATTCAGGAAGTATAAGGCTTATGATTCAACAGTTTTTCAGCTTGATAGAACATAATAAGCATTCAGTAAACTGCTCACCTACACAGAGAACCATGGTCTTTCAATTACACTGAAATTGATTGAGGCCAATTTAATAGTAATTAGTAATTTGGAGGTCAAGAGGCTCAAACTTCTGACTCCATAATGAAAACATGGAGTGTATAAAGAAAAGGAAGGCATAAAAACATTTCATGATTCAAAATTGCCTGGAATTTAAATCAATTACTTTTCATAATATTCTACTACTCTTTTTAGCTATTAAAATTGCCTTTATTCTAATGATGCTTCAAAATAGCAGGACAAAATCCATTTTGATTTATTTGTAACACAGAAGAATCCATATAATTTGCTTATTTTCATTTCATAAAAGTCACTGTTTTCATAACTGCTAATGTTTATTTTTAGTACTGCACAGTTACATGATATTTTGGTAGCAATTTTACTTAATTATCAAGACTGAATTATATATAAGATAGATATATGTACCTTAGTCTTTTGTAACAGCAAACAGAAGACATAAAAGTTTATAATAACTAATCTTTACAAAATCCAATGAATTTGCCTTAGTTATTTTTCAGATTGCTGAGACAAAATACCTGACACCAAAAGTTAAAGAAAAAAGATTATTTGGCTCATAGTTTGTGGAAGTTTCAGTCCATAGTCCATTGGCTCCAAGGCAGGAGGGCGAGGCAGAGAGGCGTTCCAGGGGAGAAACAGATCATGGCAGGCAGAATGCAGCAAAGCAGTGAAGTAGCAAAGGCGCAGTCTGCAAGCCGCTGCTGGAGTCATCCTGTCCCTCGGATCTTGTTCACACTGTGCACCCTTGGCACTCACACCCGGGGTGGGGGGCATCCCTTGCCCGAGCATAGCTCCATGGATCAAAACCAACGTCGCATCATTGATCCCAGCAGCACACACCCTAGATCCAGCCAAGTCCCAAAAGCCTGACCTGTGACCATGTGAGGACTCAAGGGGAAGTCTAGGTACAACAAGTGTCTAGGAAATTAAAAACTCACACAGAAGGGAAGTGATAGAATTACAAATGAAATTTAGCTTTTTCACTTCTTGATTGCCTTTACATTGAAAAGAAAAACTAAATTATAAAAAGTATTAGTTCAGTGCTTATTATGTTCTATCAAGCTGAAAAAATATTGAATGATAAGCCATGAAATTCCTGAATCAATAAGGAACATGTCTCACCAACAGAGTGATTTTCAAATTATCTATAATATATTACTGTCAGCCCAAACACCATTTGTCTCTTTTCCTCTATAATATAATCCAGCCCATAAACAAAAGCATAGAGAGATTAATTAATATGTGAAATCATTTAATAGGCTGCATCAAAAATCAGATGTACTATCTACCACATATTCTAATGGTGAAAGTAGTACTTCAAGCTCAAATATGAAGTTGTTTGCTTACATGACCAATAATATTGAAAGAAATAACATGATTTTCCACTGAGTGTTACATAAAAATTTAATAATTTTATAATTACTTCTTACCTATCTAAATTTTGCCACTTAATTTTATAGTTTTATCTCTCTTATAAAATCTTTTCATAATAACTGACTCTGAGTTGAATGAATTTTTAAATATATAATATTCAGAGATCTCAAACGCTACCACATTTTTGCAGTCCATATTCAAATGTGTTACATCTTATACTCTTAACCCTGGTTTGAAATGCTTAGTAACATTCAATTTAGTTTTCATTAAATATTTGAAAATATTTAAAAGATCATCTGAAATTTTCTTGAATATAAGATAGATATTTACATTAGAAGTACTGTCCATTTCTCCACAAACTTGAAGAACATTTGAACAGCGGGTTTGAGTGGAGTCATAAAAGATAGTGATAAGAAACAAATTTGGACCCTCAGATTGACATATCTTTGGTTATTTCCAAGGAAATTTTATGTGGAAACGTGTTTCAAGAGACATATGATCACTAAAATCGCTGTGTTTAAAAATTACTAATGCAGGAACTTTTGTGAAAATGTATTTCTTATCTCAGCATATTCACCTTATTAAGTAAAATGAAACAGATATAAACTTTAGAAGAAGCACAAAATAGCCAAACTCAAAGCTCCACATTTTACCTTGTTTTACTGGAAATTCAAATTCTATAACATTATCATGGTTCTTAGAAATAAATTGTTTTGAAATAAAACAAAATATTATCTTACAGTGCTCTGTTGTAGTTCATCATAAGAGAAGAGTAGGGAAGGAAGAAAATAATTGAAGTACAATGTTGAGGGCTGGGGAGGAATCTTGGCAGTCTAAGTACCTGCCTGGTAAGTGAAAGGACCTGCGTTTGATCCCTGTAATTCATGTCCAGCCAGCACCACCCTGTCCTGGCACACAACTGGGTTTGGTGGTGCACAACTGTAATCCTAGCACTGGAGACTCTGGGAAGCCTGTGGGGCTCTGATAAGCTCTGATCATCCTTAGCCCCAGTGTGCAGTAAAGCCTCTGTTGGTGTTGCTCCAGACTTTTAACAATTAGATGGACTCTGGGTGGCTTGGGGATGCAGGAGAACTGCACTCTATGGGCCACGTATGTGCAGGCACGGACCTTTCCTGGAGCCATTTAAGAACTTTGGTGGACTCTGGGTGAGCTGTAGGACTCTGTGTGGTTGATTAAAGGGAGCTTAAACAATGACAAAACAGAGGGGCAAAAGGCTATCTCAAATCCTCTAGCCCAACCAAAACAAATCCAGAAGACAAAGACATACAATAATTTAGAAATCACAAATCTGAAATTTCTTAAATAATAGCAATGGAAGTAAAGAAACGAGTCCATCAGACTATAGAAGAAATAAGATTAGAAATAAATTCACAAGTCCAGAAAGAAAGGACCACAATTGTGCAAGACTTGCTCAGTACAATTAAAGAAGACATAAGATAAAAAATAGAGGAGAATATAAAGATGATGGAAACACTGAATGAACAATAAAGGAAAGAGTTAGAATGCATGAAATAGATTCAAACAAATATCCAGGAAATTATTAGCTCCATTGAAAGTTGGCAAAACCACTTGAATGAAACTAAACATAACCTTTCAGACCTCAAAGACAGTGGTGCAGCTAATGAACATGAAATGAATGATATCTTAATACTAACAAAGAACCAGGAAATAACATTTCAGTTGCTACAAATACATACAAAAAAGAATAATGTTCAATGTGAATGGCTTTGATTCATCAATAAAAGAAACAGACTAGCAGTAATGAATTAAGAAACAAAGTCCAACAATATATTGCATACAGGAAACATATTTAACTCAAAAAGAAATTCATAAACTAAATGTCAAAGGATGGAAAAATCGTCCATGCCACAGGAAATCAGAAAAAAGCAGGGATAGCTATCCTGGTTGCTGACAATATAAAGTTCAAAGCAAAAATCATTCAAACAGATAAAGAAGATCACTATATACTTGTTAAGGGAGAATTACAAGATGAAGAAATAACAATTATATATGTACCCACCTATCTAAGACAAATGTTAAAAGAGAAAAAAAATGAAATGAGCAATAAAACAATGGTAAAGGGGAATTTAACATGCCACTGTCACAAAGAGACAGATCAATGGGCAAAAGATCAGGAAAAAAGTAACAGAACAAAAACAAACTTGTGAAGAAATTGATTTGGTGGACCTTTAAAGAGTGTGTCACCCAACAACAACAGAATACACATCCTTTTCAGCTGCACATGGAATGTTTTAAAAAACAAAACATCTACTACCACATGGAGCACTCTTAAGTAAATGCAAAGGAACTGAAATTATCTCATACATCCTATCTGACCACTGTGCAATAAAACTGAAAATTATTGACCAAAACATCCTACAAAAACACCACAAACACACGGAAATTAAGCAACCTCCAAAACAGCCAGTGTGTCAAAGGTGGAATTAAAGAAGAAATTAACTATTTCAAATCTAAGGAAAATGCAGATAAAACTTACTGAAACCTGTGGGATACAATGAAAGCTGATCTTAAGAGGAAAATTTATAGTGGTAAATTAGCACACTGGGAAAACAGAACAAGTGAAAATAAATGATCCTATGCTTCACCTCAGTCTCCTAAAGAAAGAAGAGTAAGTGAAACTCAAAGCCCAAAAAGGGAAAGAAAGTATAAAGAATAAAGCACAAATAAATGCATTGAAGACAAAGAAAACAACACAAAGAATAAAGTAATCAAAGGGTTGGTTCTGTAAAGGAATAAATAAAATTGATAGATGCCCAGTCAATCTAATCAGAAAAAGAAAAGAAAAACCCAAATTTATGCAATAAAGAGTGAAAGGCTGAAACCACTACAGAACATCAGAAATTCAGATCATCAATACCTACTTCCAAAGTCTCTAGTCTCATAGGACGGAAAAAAGAGAGGAAATGGACAGTTCCCTAGACACATGTAAAATGCCAAAGCCTTGACAAGAAGGTATTCTAACTATGAATAAACAATTTTTATGAGAAACAAAATGGAAAATGTAACAAAAACATATCAACAAAGAAAAGCCCAGATCCTGGTAGATTTTCAGCAGAATGCTTCAACTATTTTAGAGAACATTTAATGCCAAATTTTCTCAAACTCTTCAGTGAAAATGTGAGGGAAGCAATCCTCCCAAATTCATTCCAGGAGGCAAGTATTACTCTGATTCCAAAATATGAGAAAGATCCAACTAAAAAGCAGAAGTACAGGCCTATCACTCTAACAAATATAGATGCAAAAATAGTTAATAAAATACTAACAAAAATAATGCAGCAAATTGATGAGAAGATTATACATCATGACGAAGTAGAATTCATTCCAGGAATGCAGGGATGATTCAATATATGCAATTCCATAAATATGATGCATCACATCAATAGAACCATGAACAAAAACGCTATGATAATCTCAATAGATGCAACAAAAGCTTCTGAAGTAATATAATATGCATGCATGAGAAAAACACTGCAAAGAATTAGAATAGATAGTCTATATCTCAACATGATAAATGTCATCTGTGAGAAACAAAGTCAACATCATACTAAATGAGAAAAAAACAGAATGCCTTCACTTTAAAATCAGGAAGAAATCAAGGATGTTCACTGTCTCTATTCCTATTCAGTGTAGTTCTGGAAACACTAGCCAGAACAATTAGACAAGAGAGATATAAAAGGAATGAGGATTAGAAAGAAGAAGTGAAACTATAATTATTTGCAGAAGATATGATATTCTACATAGAGGACCCCAAAAATTCCACTCAAAGTCTTATAGATTTAATCACCAAATTCAGCAATGTAGCAGTATACAAAGTCAATACCCAAAAATTGGTATCACTGTGGTACACAGTGAATATATTGAGAGAAAAATTAGGAAAAAATGTCTTTCACAATATCAACTGAAAAAAAAAAGAAAAGAAAAAGAAATGCTTAGGAATTGATCTCTCAAAGGATGTAAAAGATTTACACAGTGAAACTTACGGTGAGAAAAGAGATTGAAGAGGATTTGAGAAAATGTCAAAGTATTACCTGCTCCTGGATAGAAAGAATGAACACTGTGAAAATGGTTATACTCCCTAAATTGTTATACAGATTCAATGCTATCCCAATTAGAATACCATTAGAATACTTCATAAAGCTAGAGAAAACTTTCCTCAAATTCACTTGGAACCTAATATCAAAAGTAGTCTTGGGAAACAAAGGAAAGGCAGGAGGTATAACAGTTCTTGACATGAATTTATACTATAAAGCTGCTGTAACAAAATCAACATGTTACTTACATAGAGACATACCTGAGGACTAAGGAACAGATTAGAAGATGCAGACACAGAGCAAACAGTCACCCACCTTTTCTTTGATAAACAGGCCAGACATGCTCACTGGAAGCCTGATAGCCTCTTTAACAAACAGTGCTTGCAAAACTTCCTTTCAACATGCTAAAGGCTAAACTAGACCAATGCCTGTCACCATGCATAAAGCTATAATTAAAATGGATCAAAAATTTAAATAGTAAAACAAAAACACTAAACCTTCTGGTGGAAAATGTAGGTAGAAATGATAAAGACATAAGGGTAGGCACAGAGTTCGTAAACTGCATGGAAAATACCTCAAATATTCACCACCTGGGATCTCATCTTTTTGGAGAGTATCTATCTCCTTTTCAAAGCAAATCTTCAACAGAGTAAAAAGAAAACCCATACACTGGGAAACATTATAGATGACTGTCTATCTGGCAAAAGCATTCTATCTAGAACATACTAAAAATTAAAAAAATTCAGGCCCCTCACATTCAAAGACCCAATCAAGAAATGGACATCTGAGATGAACATACACTTCTCAGATGAAGAAATACAAATGGCATGTAAATATATGAAAGAACATTCAACATCACTGGTCCTTTGAGAAATGCAAGTTAAAACAATACTGAGATTCCATATTACCCCAGAAAGAATGGCTAACATCAAGAAGTCAGCCAATAACAAATGCCAGAGGTACTATGGAACAAAAGGAACCTTTCTCCACTGTTGCTGGGAGTGCAGACTGCTATAGCCAATGTGGAAATCAGTGTGGAGATACCTTAAAAATCTAGAATTGGAGATTCCATTCAAGGCAGCTATTCCCTTCCTGGATTTTTCCAGAAGAACTGTAGTCATATATGCACATCTATGTTGATAGCAGTGCAATTTGTCACAACTGAATCCTGGAAACAACCCAGATTCCTATCAATTGAAGAATGGACAAAGGAGGTGTGGTAATACATTCAGCTATATAGCAGGACAAATTTGAGTCTTTTGTCAGGAAATGGATGCAAGTAGAAACAAGATCTTCAGACATGAATAAGGAAACATATCATTGTGTCCTTAGTGTGAGTATCTGAAAGAAAAAGAAAAGTGGAATATGAAGGGTACAATAGACACTAAGTAAAGAGAATGAACTTATTCAAAAAGAAAGAGTTACTGAGTAGAACAGAAAGACAGTGGATGGAGTGAGGAAAGATAATTATGTATGTGAGCAGGATGGTTTGGAAAACTGTCCTGTGCATTTGTGCTGGTGTATGGAAAGGAACAGAAAACACTTAATATGTTTAGTCTCCTTTTTTCAAAGGAGCATTTTTTCTCTTCTTTACTTATATATTTCTTTGTTGTTGTTTTTCTTTCTTCTTCCAGTTTTACATGCATATATCTGGTAATGCAAATAACTGTTTGAAGGACAACACTATGTATTACAATAAATACTGTGAAATTCACATCACTTTGTTAAGTGAAATTCTGTACCATTTGTAATTTTTTCTCTTTTAATTCTAATTTTTACTCTTTAAAAAATAGAAATTTCATTGCTGCAGTCTGAGACAGGAAGATCCCTATGACAATCCAACCTGTATAGTGCGACCCTGTACCAAATAAATGAATAAAGTTGAAATGAAAGAGCTCTTCTCAACCAGTTTTGCCCATCATTCCTGTTTAAGTTACATGATATATTGTTGAAAATTTGCTTTTAAGGGGCTAGGGAGATGGCTCAGTGGACTAAGTGCTTCCCTGGCAAGCACAAGGGCCTGAGTTCAATCCCCGGTTCCACCAAAAAAAAAAAAAAAAAAAAAAGAAAGAAAATCTACTTTTAAAATTTATTTTAACACCACTAACACAAAAACTATTTGCACTGAATATTTTTCCTTCTGTGCCCAAAGACCTTTTACCAGGTCAAATTTTCTATAATTGTACATTATTTAATTCAAGCAATTTCTGTATGATTGTGTATAACATTCTATACTTAAACCTTCTTATGTAACCTTTCAGTGACTACAAGATTTTAAAAGGTGATACTCATTGCAAAGTACAATTGAAAATAATCTCATAATTCAACAGTCAATGCTTGCTGTAAATGTGTTATGTTAATGCATAAAAATTATAAACAATAGGTTGAAAACGATGAAATGCAATCATTTATTACCTAAATTTATTTTCATGTTTCTTAAAAGGGGTGTCACCGTTGTATTCTATCATAAAACCCTGTTCCTATTAAAGGGAGTGTCACATATTTTTGTGTATTTGGTGCAAGGTCTCACTACATACCTCAGACCTTTAGTGATCCTCCTGTTTTCAGGCTCCCCAGCCCTGGGATCGCAGGTGTGCACCACTATACCTACCTTGGCTGCTGATTTGGTGCACCTGGAGTAGGACTAGCATGACATGCGTTGCCAGGGATTAAACCCTGGGCCCTGCTCTTGCCTAAGCGGGTGCTTAGTCCCCTGAGCTATCTCGGTGGTCTGGGAGTGTCACTACTAAGAAAATGGAAGAAAACCCAGCTATTAGGAAAATGTAGAAGTAAATATAACAATTATAACAAATCATATATAGGATGAAAGATTTTTATCTAGAATATATATGAATCTGCCCAAAGACTACAAAACAGCATATAACTCAAGGAATAAACTCAGAATATATCTAATCATATATTTCACCAAAATAAAAATTACAAATTCTTATTATATCATAATACATGTGAAAGTGAAAATAATTATGTTTCCTAAGTAAAGATAATGAAAAGTAGTTTTATATAAATATTTAGACTGATCTACTGAAAATACTCTCTTATGGCAGAAATTGAATTGATGTTTATTAAAAAAGACAAATTACAAAAAAGAATAATAAATGTTTTGGCAAAAGATAAATGTCATCAATATTTTGACTGTGATAAATGGTCTCCCAGCTATATAACTATATTTAAATCAATCAGCTAAAACAGGGGTTGGGGAGATAGCTTGGCATTCTAAGCTCCTGCATGCATGTGCCAGGACCCAGGTTTGATCACCCATATTTTGATAGTTTAAGATAAAAGCCTTTTTGGAAGCAACTTCTTCTCTAGCCCCCATATAAAAAGGAGGAGATGAAGTAGAAAGGTGGCAGGAAGCCACATTAAATAGTGCCCTGTGTGTCTAGGAGTGGCACGTGAGAGCAGAAAGCAGTCACCTATTTTGTATCATCAGCTGGTAACAGCCACTCAATTCTAGGAAGACAATGACATCTGCCATTATAGTTAGCTTGGACCTAGGAGAATGTAGACTGTGAAAGAGAAAAAACAAAAATCACAGGGTTAGAGTAAGAACCCAATACTGTTTTCTATTTTTTTATGTCTAAAATACTCAGCTTAGACAAATGATACTAAAAATAAGAGATTCAAACATTTGCTCTCTTGAAGTCTAAACCGCAAGCTGGGAATGTCTTAAACAGGTGGACTAATCATATGAAATCCAACAAACAATGAGTGCACTCAGGAGACAAGGGAAGAAAAAGAAGGGGCCAGACAAAAAGGAAGACTGATGATTTTAACAACAGGAAGGGAACAAGGGTCAGCCATGTGGCATGGTGCAGAAGGAGGCTGTCTGAATCTAGAAGTGATACTGCAGAAGCCAGCTGAAGAACAGGAAATCTTGACCTCTCACACACACTCCTTTCAGAGAGAGTAGGAGCGTGTAAAGGTGCTGACCGGCACTCTTTCAACAGTATCACCTGGAAAATTAGAACTGTGATCCACAGCCGGGAAAGAAATCTATGAACTTTGAGTGGCAGATCACAGCCCAGTTGTTTCAGGCACCCTCAATCAGAGGTTACTTGCAGTAGGTTTTATGCTGAGATTTAAGCACAGTTTAGGAAGTATCGCAAAATGAATACCATTAAGGAGAGAGACAGACAGACAGAGACTTTTAGACAGAGAGACAGAGACAGAGAGAGAGAGACAAAGAGAGAAAAAGAGAGTGAGACAGAGAGAGAGATCCCCTTTGAAAATTCAGCACACACACTATACATAGAAATAAGAAGAAAAAAATGCCATGAAAAACCTTATGACTCCACTGAAAACTAATCTCAGAAATACTGAAGTGGATGAAATGTCAGATGAAAAAATTTAAAAGTAATGGTAGATCAATAACAACCAATGAAACTGAAAGGCTAATTAAAACTATGCCACCTAGGAAAACCTCAGGATCCAATGGATTTATTATTAAATTCTGCCAGACCTTTAGAGAAAATGACCGTCAGTGTTCCTCAAGGTTTTTCCTATAGTATGAAGGTAAGATGTCTGCCCAACTACAGTCCATGAAGCTGGCATTACTCTGACAGGAAAACTACAAACAATGTCACAAAAAATTGGCGTACCATATCCTCAGTGAATATAGTTACACCTATAAGTCATAAATAAAATTATCACTCACAGAATGTATTAGCACTTCAAGAACATCATACATTCTAAACAAGTAAGGTTTATCCCAAATAAAAGAAGGAAATTTTCAGATGTAAATTGATACACATACTGCATACCATAAATAGAATCAGTAATAAAAAATCACATGATCACTATAATAAGTGTTGAAAAACATTAATTTGCATTCATAATTTAAAAAAAAAATATTGAAACTACATATAGAAAGGCCTTGCCTTTCAATAACAAAAGTTTTTCATTCACTTCTTGAGGATAGCCATTCTTTCTGGGGTGAGATGGAATCTCAGTGTTGTTTTAACTTGCACTTATCAAATGACCAGTGTTGTTAAACTTTTTTGCATATATTTATTTGCCATTTGTATTTCTTCATCTTAGAAGTGTGAATTCATCTCAGATGCCCATTTTTGGATTGGATCTTTGAATTTGAGGGGCCTGCATTTTTTAAATTCTTTTTATGTTCTAGATAGAAGTTTTCTGTCTGAGGGACAGTTGACTAAAATCTTTTTCCAATTCATGTGTGTTGCTTTTTTACTCTGTTAATTGTTATTTTACATGCAAATAAGAAGAGATCCCAGTTGGTGACTCTTTAAAGGATTTCCCATGCAACACAACAAAGCAACAGATGTGCACTCATGTATATGGTGCACAATTAATTGTAGTTAAGTGCTGCAATCGACCCAAATGCCCATCAGCCGAGAAGTCTTAAAAATGTGTGGCGTTTTTACATAGTGGAACATTACCGAACTACAAAGGAAGATAAATTCAACTTTTATAACTAAGTGGATGCTACTAAAGACCACACTCATTAAGTGAAACATTCAGGCCTTCATGTGTAACATTGTATTGTCTCCCTAGAGAAAGATACTGAAAGAGTAAATAAAATCTGAAAGGCACAATAGACACCATGAAAGGGATGGAAATGGCTCAAAATGAAAGTACAACTGGATTGGGGGAAAGAAGAAAAGAAAGAAGTGAAAAAATATATATATACAATATAACTAAGATAATCTTACTGCTAGTTTTTATTGGTTTATTAACAGGAACAGTTAATACCTAATTGTTTGATCAAATTTCCAAGTCAATGCCTAGTACTCTGAGCAACTACTTTGAAGATAACAGTATGCAATATCAACCATTGTTCACTGCACCATTTCCTATTAAAAAATAACCAAAGCTTTTATATGAGAATTCTACAACAGGCACTGTAGAAGACGATAAAAAAGTGACAGATTTCCCTGTTTAGTCTGGAATGAGAGAAAGATGTCAGTGCAGAGGCAGGATACAAAATTAATCCATGAAATCTATTGTATTTCACACACCAATAATAAAAACACTAAGAAAAAAATCAGGAAGCCAAATTCATTCATGATCGCTTTGACTTGTGAACCAGGGAATGAATCTCTTCAGGAAGTGAAAGACATTTAAGTACAAGTTCCAGAACTCTGAAGAACAAAATTAAACATGACTTTAGCAAATGCAAATGGATTGGTACAAGATTGTCAAAATGGCCCTATTATTAATAATAATGTCTGATGTCAATGCAATCATTAATAAGATATTGACAATATTTTTCACAGCACTAGAAAAAGATATTGAATTCCATCCAGAAACAGAAAGAGATACTGAATTTCCTCTGAACTCAGAAGAAACACGATGCAGCCAAATTTAGAGATAAAAGAGCAACTCTGATGGCGTCACTATGCCACAAATTAAGCTATACAATAGAACCACTTTAATAAAAACTACTCAGTATTGGCATGAAAACAGAAATGTGAACCAAGAAAGTAGAACAGAAGACATAGGAGAAAATCCCAGTGGCAATAGCCCCCCTGATTTTGACAAACATATATTAATGAAAAAAACAGTGTCTTTAGGAAGAATCTTAGAGTTGAGGTTTTAAGGTCTCCTTGTACGTGGACACAAAATCTGCAAATAATTACAATATAACTGTCTTTCCTGTTTATATCAGATTTATTTCTTCCTGTTGCCTACTTGTCCTGGCTAAATTTTTAAGCATTACATTAAACAGGAATGTGAAAATGGGTACTCGGATCTCATTTCCAAGTTTAAAGGAATTTTTTTCAATTTTTGTTTATTATGATTGATACTGGCTGTGGGTTTGCAATATGATTTTTATCACTTAG
This sequence comes from Ctenomys sociabilis, assembly GCA_004027165.1. NCBI lineage: Eukaryota > Metazoa > Chordata > Mammalia > Rodentia > Ctenomyidae > Ctenomys > Ctenomys sociabilis. The sequence goes on from PVKA01023916.1 coordinate 29,848, forward strand.
AGGCAAAATACTCTGTAACAATTTTCAAGAGTTTTTGTTATTAAAAAAAAGGATGAATTTTAGGGCCGGGGAGATGCCTCAGTAGAATAAGCGCTTCCCTGGCAAGCGTAAGGGCCTGAGTTCAATCCCTGGTTCTGCATTAAAAAAAAATGTTCTGCATAAAAAAAGATGAATTTTGATAAAAGTTGTATCCTACATCACTGTTATGATATGCACATATATGAGTTATATATTATATAAACATACATTGTACATACATGATCATTATATAATTAATATTTATATATGTATAAATGTAAGCCCAAGGTCCTGAGTTCAGTGCCTCATTCTGCAAAAAAAGTTATATAAATGTAAATTCTATGAGGCATACTGTGTGATCAATTGTATTTCAACTAAAAGCATAGATTGTACTTTGTGTATAGCTTTTGTCTATTATTACTGAAAGTTTGATCACTTCTCAAGAATTTTTACTCTTACCATTCATAAGATTTTGACATTAGGAAACTTTTTACAAAATTTAACACTCATGTGAATACTATGGGAATAATATTTTCAACACTATAGACAGGGGTTAAAAATAAATTTGATTTGGGACAGTGAGATAGCTCAGTAGTCTAAAGTGCCAGCTTCTGCAAGCTTAGGCAAGCTGCCCCCAGGGCATGTTGAACTGGCCAATAAATAAACAAACAAACAAACAAATAAATAAATAAATATAAATTTGACTCATAAGGTTGAATTCCTGTGCTCCAAATTATAACCACTATGTATGTAATTGTGATAGATAAAACTAACATTAAATGCCAAAGAGAACATAGCTAACTTTTCCTTTGGTAAATATAAAGTTTTATGTGCTCTTTCTGAACCATAATTAAAATTCACCCACATGGAAATGTGAAATTGTATAAACGGTACTTTTCAAAGTATTTGATTTTACTTTCAGTGCTGTCAGAAGTAGTTCAGTTGTCAACACTGTGCCACCCCAAAGTGAAAAATGTTCCCCTGTTACATTTCAATATAGAGTACTATAGGAAAGCCTTCCCAGTCCTAAAATGTCTTATTTATTTAGAGTAAGTTCCAGGTTTATAAATCCAGCTAATGATTACTTTCACAGTCTGAATCTAGATTACATTTTTTTTTGGCTTTTAGAAAATAAAAACCATAACATAAATACTTTCATTTACATTTTGAACAGGTTCAGTTGTTACTGAAGCTAGTGATTTCTAAATTTAAATTGGAGCAAATGGCTCTAGAAGAGAGGTCTGCCATTATCGGTACTGAAGAACCGACATCCACCCCTCAGATGCAGAACCAAGTGCACTGTACTGCTTCTGGTAGATCACTTTTCTGCCAGCACAAATTCAGCCACTCACAATAAAAATTCTGATCATTATACTATTAAATCTGTGTTATAGGATTATTTATTATAAATAGTCAGATGCAACATTTTTCAATTCAGTGACTCTTCCTACCCTGATACGGGCATGTCTAATTCTATATCCCTTTAAGTTCTTTCTGAGTGTCCCTGTACTTCTAATACACAGGGTAGATGATAATTACAACCTGAAGAATAGTCCAGCCAGCAAGATGATTTCAGTAGCTATCATCCTGCACAGATACTGATTTTCCTGTCATTGGAGACAAAATTCTCTATTTTAAACATGTGCTTCACTTTGTTGTTTTAGTGTCATTCTGTTTGTGTCTGTTTTCTGTTTCTTCCTGATACTTTAAAAAGTACCATTCTCTGTTGAATTGCTCAAGATTGAGTATTGGGTTAAAAAACCTGAATGAGAGTTTTCAACAGGTGTTCATAAAATAAAGACAGTTATCCAGTACAATGTTTAAATGAAAGTTTAATTATAAAGGACATACAAATGTTACCTTATTCATCATTAATATTTATTTTATACTTTATAGTTTATTTACTTATATTATTAACATAAACATAAGATAAATCATATGGAATAATCACTAGAATGCATTTTAAATTTTCCTTTACTGAGAAACCCTCAATTATACTAGAAAATCTGTTTTTATCAGGTACAATGTGGGAATCCAAGTTTTTTCTTGGTTATATATAATGCTCATGTTTTACAAAGTAAATACTTTCATGCTTTCTAAGAATATGTAGTTTATTTTTAATGAATTGTATAAAAATATCAGTACAATTATTCTGTCAGGGAAAATGCTATTTACATTCTTAAATTTAATTTCATTTAACTGTAGATTAATATCTTACCTTTTTATTTTTGGCATCAGGAATCAAACTCAGGACCTTGCACTTGCCAGGCAGGTGCTTATGCTACTGAGCTATCTCCCCAGCCCTATAGATTAATAGCTAATTTCTGAATAATTAATTCAGGAAGGTAACATTCTGACAACCTTCACAAATTTATCTTGGCTTCATTTAATTTATTAAGCCAGCTTACCAAGTCCTATTTTTGTTCCATTTGTTCAGAGAAATAATATCTCAGGAAGTATATTAGATAATGTTCTCTAGAGGAGCAGAATAGATAATGCACATATAATTGTAGGCAGGATCACAAGATCAGAAGTAGAAAGCTTCCCAGTGGCCATCTGTGCTGTAGAGAGCTGGAAGGGCCAGCAGCTGCTCAGCCTAAGAAGACACAGGAAGCAGTTCAAGCCGCAGCAGGAGCAGAGCGCCATCCTACACGGGGTCCTGCAAGCCCAGTCTAGAGTCGTAAGTACTGAAGGTGAGGAGACTGCAGGTCACGCCCAAAGCAAGGCGAAGACAGGTCTTTCAAGATGTGACCACTTCTGTTTTCTTTCCCTTTTTATTGCCCCAGGTTGCAATTCTATTGGGTGCTGCTAGACATGTCCAGGGTAGTCTTCCTTCCTTAGGTCATGTCCTGTATGTCGAACATCCACAAATAGTGCTAAAACTGCTTTACTTGCTTGCTAAGTATTTATTTTATTTGTATTATTTTATTTCTTTTTATTTATTTCTCTTATTTATTTATTTTTACTTTTGATTTTATGAAGTACAAATATCAATGAGATAGTTTTAAAATATCTTGACAAGATGGATTTGATAAATTAATACACTGAGAACTGTTTTCATAATGCTTTGGTATCATAGAAGGTGCATACATGATATTATACTTACAGACACTATTATATCATGTCTCTTATCAGTAAATTAAGAGAGTGTAGCTGTTTGCTTATCTTATTTTTTATACCTGAATTACATCAAAGATTCAATAATTAATACTTTCTACCTTGTTATTTTCCCAGTGGTTGTCCATAGTACTAGAAGCTGACACAATATCCTGTCCAACCACCATTACTGCAAATCTTGCCTCTCATAGAATTATGTAGAAGCACGGCGTTATCTATCCCAACTGTACTGTCCATACTCACACATCATGATTCTTCCATTCTATACCCTTCCTTTGTCTACACCTGTCAGAGATGAGCACTCCATTGTCATTCAACTAACTTAGGTGCTTGAACTCGACAACACAATCCAACACAGTCCAGCATTCCACAACAATAGTGAGTTATAGTGAAGAAGTTGTCAACCATAGCCATTTACAGCTAAACTTAATATTATGGCCCCGCGATGTATACTTCATTTTTATACTTTTCTGCTGGATGGTTAACACCTAAATAGAGCAAGAATTACATACCAACACTTGTACTTTATGTTTCTTATGAGGTCAGTGAAGTCCCCTCAGGGTTTATCTTGTGGTCCTGTACCTTATTCTGTAGATCCTTTGTCTGTGTCATCCATGTGGATGAATCACAGCCAATGCTTGACCAGTTTGCTCTCTGTGAGAGCCTGAGAGAAAGTTTTCTCTCAATGTGACTCTCCCCAGGCAAACTATAGAACTTCGATCTCTTTCCTGTGTGGTTCCATAATCTCCTTGTTCAGAAAATTTGGAGCTCAACTGAGTTTCATGATGTTGCAGTACAGGTTCTCCTATGTCCTGAATCTTCACTGACCTTGAAAGGCTAGGGCCAAAGTGTTGCCTGGTCTTGTGGCTCTTCTATTTCTCCAACTTTGATCTGTGAACTTAGGTTGTTAACCAGCCAGAAGAAAAGCTGATTAGTATCCTGTAGGATATGTCATTCACTTTGCCTTATCAGACTCAATTGATTTGAGTTGTTGTTGTACGTTTCTATTTGTGTTTCTGCTTTTTGCTTCTTATACTAGGGAGACAATACGATATTTACACATGTGTGTCTGGTTTATTTCACTTATGAGTATCCACTTCAGTATAAATGCTTCAAACTTCTCATTCTTAATAGCTGGGTATTACTCCATTATATAGAAATACCACATCTTTTTCAACCATTCCTCATGTGATGGGCATCTTGTTTGTTTCCAAGATTTTGCTACCACACATTGTGCTGTTTTAAACATAGGTACACATATATCACTATGATACAATGTTTTCAGTTCCTTTGGGAAAATTCCAGTAGGGGGATAGCTGGCTTGAATGGGATTTCTAGTCCTACTCTTTTGAGGAGTCTCCACACTGACCTCCACAATGGTTGTACCAGTCTACATTCCCACCAGCAGTAGAGAGGTGTTCCCTTTTCCCCACAACCTCTCCAACATTTGTTGTTGGTTGATTTCCTTATGATAGCCATTCTTTCTGGAGTGAGATGATATCTCAGTGTTGTTTTCATTTGCATTTCAGGGATGACTAGCTATGTGGAGCATTTTTTCATATATTTACTTGCTTCTTTAATTTCATCCTCTGAGAAATGCGTATTCATCTCAGATGACCATTTCTGAATTGGGTCTTTAAATTTGAGGGCCCTGTTATATCTTAGTTCTTTATATATTCTAGACAGTAGACCTCTGTCTGATTGCTTATTAGTTAGGATTTTTTCAAAATTTGTGGGTTGTCTTTTCACTCTGTTAACAATTTCTTTTGACACGCAGAAGCTCCTTAAGAAGAGTTGATCCCAGTTGTTGATTCATTCAAGTGCTTCTGTGCAAATACATGTTTGTTCATGAACTCTTTACCTACCCCTATGTCTTCAAGAGATCCTCTGACTTCCTCTTCCAGGAGATTGAGTGTTTCTGTTTTAATGTTTAGATCTTTAATCCATTTTGACTTTACCTTAGTGCATGGTGATAGAGCTGGGT
>PVKA01023917.1:0-34962 GCA_004027165.1 Ctenomys sociabilis
TTTTTATACTTTTATACTTTTCTGCTGGATGGTTAAGACCTAGGTAGATCAAAACTTATATACCAACACATGAACTTTATATTTCCTATGTGGTCATTGAAGTCTTCTCAGGGTTTATCTTGTAGTCCTGTACATTATTCTGTAGTTCCTTTGTCTGTGTCATCCATGTGGATGAGTCACGGCCAATGTTTGACCAGATACTTACCCATCTTTTTCTTTTGGGTTGCCAAAGGTATGCTTTAAACATTATCACCGCTAACAGTTCTGTGTATTTCTAGATCTTATCCCCCCATGGCATTTATCTTTTTTTTTTTTTTAATGTATTTGGTACAGGGTCTATAGGGTGTACAGGGTCTCACTATGTAGATCAGACTAGTGATTCTCCTATTTTCAGCCTCCTAAGAGCTGGGATGACAGGCACGCACCACCACACCCAATCTCAATTGCTGTCTTAGTGCGCCATGGGGGCAAGGTGAACACAGCATGCTGAAGATCAAACCCCGCTGAGCTCTGCCTAAGCAGGTACTTTAGTTTACTGAGCTAGTCAACGGCCTTGTCTTTTTTTTTTAATATATCTTTTGATAAACATGAGTTTTTATCTTTAGCTTAAATTTATTTTTATTTTTTTGGCTGGCTCAGGTTTCCTTAAGGTCTTGTGTGGCATATGGTGCTGGGGATCAAACCACCAGTCCCTTGCCCTTGACTGATTTTGCTCAAGAAGGCACTTTAGATAACTAAGCTAACTTGCCAGTCCCCTATAACTACTTAATTTAATAACTACTTTATTATTATTATTACAATTTTAGAGAAGGTCTCAACTATGTAATTTAGGCTGGCCTTGAGCTCATGGAAATCCTCCTGTCTCAGCCTAATCCCTCCCTCCCAAGTGCTGGGCTTACAGGCATGTGCCACCATGCCTGGTAATACTTTAATTTATGGCTAGGGATTTTTTTAAAAGACACTTTATCCCAAGGTTTAAAAGATATCTGTTTTTAAAGCTCTTAATTCAGCTGCACAGCTCTTTTTTATCTGGTGAGTTTGGGTTCTACTTTTATTTTTTTCTGCATAGATAACCATTTCCCCCTCTACTCAATGATTCCTCTTTTCTCCACTGTTCTAATATCCGATCTCTTTCATACAACTGAAGTTTCATAAAGACATATCTGTTCTTGGTCTCAAACCCAACTACAACCAAAATGCCATATTTTTCATGGGATTAAAATAAATAGGTAACTGTCAGTAGATAAAATATATTTGCAAAAATATGAACTAGAAAAGTACAAGGAAGCATTTTACTACCGTGAATAATTTGGTTGCTTCTGTATGCTTTCTGAAGTGCTGTAAGCTTTTGAAGTTCTCATCTGTAGTAAGGCAAATCTAACCTTCCTTACTCTTCTTTAGAAATAACCTGGCTAAGCTGAGACACATCTGGGTGACATCTGTAATCCCAGCACTCTAGGAGGCTGGGCTGGAGAACCAGTTTGAGCCTAGCCTGGGCAACTTAGTGAGACCCTGTCTCAAAGTGAAAAAAAAAAAAAAAAAAAAAAAAAAAAACATTTGGGGACTTAACTCAGTGCAAAGACCCTGTGCTCAATCCCTATTACTGCAAATAAATAAACCAACCAACCAATTACCAATCAATCAATCAATCAATCAACCAACCAACCAATGAACCAACCCATGCACCCACCTACCCTGACCATTCTTGGCCTTTTAGTGCAGCAAATATATTTTAGAATTAGCTTATTAAATTTTCTGAAAAACTTGATTAGAATTTTATTGAATCTGTGGGTCAACCTGGAAAGATCGGACAACTTTATATTATTGCCTTCTTCCCATGAACATGTTATCTCTCTACTTATTTAGGTCTTTAATGTCTTATAGTTTTCCCTAGAGGAAAGTACAAAGAATGATATCTTGAGGTTTGGGATAACTTTGAAGCCTAATTTCATATATATTTGAGATTGTAGCCACACTGTTTATATGAAAAGACCAATATCAAACCAGTATTACTAGATTTTTTTTGTACCAGAAATTGAACACATGGGGGCCAGGGAGATGGCTCAGTGGAATAAGCACTTCCCTGGCAAGCACAAAGGCCTGAGTTCAATCCCCGGTTCCACACACACACAAAAAAAGGAATTGAACACATGACCTCATGCTTGCTGGGCAGGTACTGTACCACTGAGCTAAATCCCCAGCCTCTCAAACTAATATTCATATTCAACTTTCCATTATGAATAGTGACTTAGTGAAAATCAGTCATCAAAATGTAATTCTGACAGTAAAGAAGAGAAAAATGTAATCATAGAAACTGAGCCCAATGCCAAGAACATACCTGCTACCACTCATTACATAACCTGAACACTCAAAAGATGCAATTTCTTCACTTGTCAACCCAATTTCACCTCTTCGTGGAATACGTTTTCCAGCTTTCACATATTCAGCCATAGCTGCACCTTCACCAGGTAACAGAGCATGGCCATAGCTGCAAAGAAATTCAGAATTCACAAGAGGTTCATTAAACCACCACAATACAGAAAACTCATCATCTAAAAGGCACACAAAACATTTTCTTTCCGGTAACAACAGGAATACCAGCAGTACACAGTAGTGTTTTACTGTAGTAAGTCCCACGTGAATCACTTTAATTAGCAAGCATTGCACTATGATGTAAGTTACTAACCCAGAAATGCAAAAATAATTTGGAAGAACTGACGTTAATGTCTGTAGGGGTACAGCTTATAAGAGATGGTTAAGTTATCCCTATAGGTACTGCCATTCCTGCTTCTACCTCCAGCTCATTCTCTTAAAAGAAACCTAAAATAAAGAAGTAATGCATCTCAAACTGACTTATCTCTTCCTTATAACCAATAATAATGCTATGTGGTAACAATTACTTATTTTGTTTCAAAGGTATTATCCTTTTATTTGATTAGATGTTTCTCGCGTACCTATTACTCAGTTTGTCATATATAAACAATCTCTGTTCTTATTTTTATTAATAACATGTAACTGTAATATAAGCTAAAACATATACAGGATCAACATATAGTGCTGTGAGGGTTAAAGAGGGGTACAAATCTCAACTACTCATGGAAGGGTAGTACTGGGAATCAGTGTATCTCTCTCCTGTTGAAAAGAGCTTTGAAGGCTAGTAAAGGATTTTAGCAGGAAGAAATAGGGTAGGAAAGAATACAGGGAAAGGAAAAGAAGGGAAGGCGCACTGGGGTAAGAAATCAGCTTTATAAGGAAGAAAACTGGGAAAGTGCACACCAAGCACTTAGTATTCCACCTCACTTGGAAGCTAGTGTACAAATAAGGAAGTAGAGGGAGATAAGCAAGGAAAGGTAAGTTAGGGCCATCATTTTGGAAGGTTTTTAAGACATTATAAATATAGTGCTACTTACTTTAAAGGTTTATCATCTTGAGAGGCAAGTGTTTTTGGAGCCTCTGGGCCAATTAAATCTGAGGGTTCTTCAGCCTCTGCATAAAAGATAATGAGAAACACATTCACACTTGATTATTCAGTTAAAGTTTGTCTGTTTTGAGTTAAGGGTTATCAGGAGAACTTACTTGACCGATCCTTCCAGAGATTCTCCAGAAATTCTTCTTGGGAATCTTTAGAACTTGAATCACTGGACTCTTTTCTGGTTTTCTTAGACTTCTTTTTCTTATATTTCTTCCTATAGGGATTATAAATTGTTAGAAATTTACTTAATATCCCCATGTTAAGGAGTATCTTAGTTTTTTAAGGCAATGAAAATGACCTGAATTCCTACCTTATTCAAAGTTTTTAGAGAACTTTAAAAAATATCTAACACTTAACAAAATCATGCTTTACAATAAAAAAGATCACTAGAAGAACAACACAACACTTTTTTTTTTTTTTTTTTGGCGGTGCCTTGTGCTTGCCAGGGAAGTGCTTATTCCACTGAGCCATCTCCCTGGCCTTTTTTATTAAATTTTTTTGGCAATGCTGAGGGTCAAATCCAGTACCTCATGCATAATAGGTAAACACTACCACTTAACTATACCTCTAACCTTCACCTTCCTGTGCAAACTGTACTTTAGGGTATGTAGATTGTTGATAAGCTTCTCTTATGGAATTAGTCTACCTAATTAATGAAGAAGGCAAGCTAGACTGAAGACTTATCACCAATTTGCAATCCCTCATGAAATAACATACCAGTGGCTGTTAATATGGCAAAAGGAGACACCTAGGCATTTGTCTTCTGATGGAAGTATTTAGTACCACCTGTGACATATTTTTGCCCAAAACTCAACTCTGAACTGTCAAGCCTTTAGACCTATCACTCTACAGGAAATAATAATAGAACACACTAAAGGACTTTACAAATGTGATTTAGTAATTTAGTAATTGTGACTGCAATTTAGTGTGGTGTTGGATGCTTGTCTTTTTTTTTCTGCTATCAGGGATTCTACTCAGGACCTTACACTTGCCAGGCAGGTGCTTATGCCACTGAGCTACATCGCTGGCCAATCATTGCATTTTAGGGACACACTATGGATCCTGATTTGGATAAGCTATAGAAAAACCATTGAGAATTTAGTACTTATTGTTAAGTATTTTAGGCATGACAGCAGCATAATTTTTTTTAAATGCTTATTGGAGAAAAGTGCTAAATTGCTTATGGATGGAATGCTATCTGGGATTGGTTTCAAAATAATGAGGGGCATTACTCATGAGTTGGTAATTATTCAACACAGGTGGTAGGTACATGGAGGAATTATACTACTTAATTTTATACATATTTTAATTTTTGCATATGACAGAAACTGACGATCTGTGTTTCTTCTTCTTTTCCTTTTTCTTAGCTTTCTTTGCTCTCCGTTTTGTATCTTCATCTGCAATTAAAGCACATTATAATTGAAAAATAATTTAAAATTATAGAACCCCAATACTTTTGAGCAGATAAAATTCCTATTGCTATCCACATTTGTTGTCACAGAAAAGTTAATTCATTCTAACATTTATTGAAACTTGACTGAACTGCACTAGACACTTGGGGAAATACAAATTAAAGTCACGTAAGTTATTAGGTGATATAGAGTATTATTAATTTCACTGCATGGGATAATAGTATTGCCTTTCAGTAGGAGTATATTTTTACTTTTTAAAGACACACACAGAAGTATTTAGGATTGAAGTATATTTACTGTGACTTCTTACCAAAAACCTCACACCTGGAGCATATATGACAAAAATATTGTTAATCTGATTAGACATATTATCTTAAGTATATAACTATAATATTTTTGTTACTTTGCGGAATGCTTGAACACATTAATAAAAAAGGGGGAAACATTGAGGTGCAGGGGAGAATGCTTTCCAGGAGCTTGGTGTCGCCCAGGATCGACATGGTAAAGAGACACATACAACCCACAGTGACAGAGACAAATGTGGAATTCTGCAGGTAAATACAGGAGCCTCAAAACCAGGCTGATATGGGGAGGTTGGGCAGGGAACTGGCTGGCCAGGAAAAGTGACACCTGAGCTTCTGTTTAAAGGCACTTGATTACAAAAGTGATGCATGCCCACTGTTGCAAGGAATAAGCTGTGCTGGAGGCTGGAACTGTGGGCAGGCCCCTCTGTATGAAAGGATAGTCACAGGAAAGCACATGGAGTCCCAAGGAAACAGAGCAGTTCAGGATGGTGCCAGAAAGAGTGACATGGAGTATGTGACTAGAGAGGGGTCTCTCAGGGTCTGAACTTTACCCTGAAGGCTATGGAGCCCTATTAAAGGATTTAAAGCCCAGGACTGGCACCCTCATATTTGGGCTTTAAGGAGGAAGGACAGTGATAGTGGGGACCCAGGAGACATCAGCAGAGGCCACCTTTGTGTGCTGTGTCAGTTGCAGAGGAGGCGACCTCTGGTTAATCATCAGTCAGGAGAGGGCACAGAAATATGGCTTTTGTAAGTATAAATGCAGAAATGCAGAAACAGTAATATAAGAAGAAAACATACGATGGATACACAGGACGCACCTTCCCCAGTCAAGTGCCTCATTTGTGTCAATAGGCAGTCAGCCTGGGTCTCTTCATGGTGCATTTCAAAGCACTAGAGAGGTGTCCACTGAACATGAGAATCACACCAATGAGCCCCCCCACCTCCACCTGCGGGCACCCAGGAAGGCCTGCTCTGGCACCGTGTTCCGCAGCCCAAGCCTGGGCAGATCTGGTGCGAGGTTCCTCGCACAACCTTGCCCAGCCAGACAGCAGTCACTCTGCTTCACTGTGAATCCCTACTGGAGCCCTGGCTGTGGCACGAATTGCCTGCACCTGTTCTGTGGCTCCATGTCCTCACCTGTGCAATGGTAGGTACCAAGTGGATTAAAAGCCACAGCACTTAGCAGGGTCCCTGGCACAGACTCAACAGGCGTCTGGAAACCTGGCTACTACTGTTTTAAGAACCCTTCTTCTACAATAACTTCTACAAAGTCAAACTAGAGCTGAGGCAAAGCTTGCAGAATGATGTTGGCTTTCTCACCACTGGAGTCTGTTTCAGAATCAGAGTCACTGTCACTGTCTTCAGAATATTTCTTATGTTTTCTTTTAGATGATTTCTTCTTTCTCCTTTTCTTGGACCTTTCTTTTGAATGAGCAGACCTTTTCTTCTTTTCATCTGGAAAAAAATCAAATAAAAACCTAACTTCTAAAGAAGTATCTATGAATCAACTTTATTATATTTGAAGTATGTAAGAACAAATGATTGTGAACTTGAGTAAAAGCAAAGTCTACTGTTCAACTATTTATAAATTTACTCTTCCTTTGTTTTTATGAGATAGAATCTTGCTATATAATTTAGGCTGACCTTGAACTCACTATGGAGCCTAGGCTGGCCTTGAACTCACAGTGATCCTCCTGCCCTAGCCTCCTGAGTGCTGGAAATATAAACTTATTTTTTAAATTCATCAATTAGAAAGCTCTACATTTAAAAAATACCTTCTGAACTAGATGCTGAAGTGCTGCTTTTCTTTGGCTCTTCATCCTCTACTGGTGTATGTTCATCAGAGCTGAATTTAAAGAAAATGGTTGTAAGAATTCGAAAAATGATGAAATATGTATCACTGAATATGGACATGGCCTTAAAATATTTCAGTTACAGTCCTGATTGTCCAAGAAAAGAGCAAGCAATGAATCAATTTTCTAAGAGTATATATCAAAGTTTTATATCGTCATAATAAAACAACATATATTTGCACAATGTTGTAGACGCAATGCTACTCAAAGCAACATGGAAGATTTATATTTTCATTAGAAACAACAAGGCAAAAATAGACAAATAAGAATCATTAACAGAGGATGAAAGAAACTGAAAGGCCAAGAAACTGGAACACATCATTATTTTAGTCATTTCTGTAGGGGTGTGAGGTGGGGATCAAACTCAGTGCCCTATCCCTGCTAGCAAGCCTCCTAACCACTGAGTAACATCCTCAGACCCATGATTTTATTCTAGGTATGTAAAAGACAAATGGTAGAGCAGCAACTGTTCAGTTTCCCCAGAACCTGAAGAACTGAACAAATTATAGTCTAAACAGATTTCATTCTTTTTCAGAGAATTCTCAAACTAGATTTGATTAAAATTCTCTAACAGTCCAGAAGAGGAGTTAACATATAATTATTTCCTCTGAAACTCACAGCTGGAATAATTTAGGTGCTGTCAAGAAAATTCATTTTAGAGTTTAGTACAACTCTAACTCCATGGACTCATGTTTTTGAAAGGTATTTCTTTCCCAAAGATAATTTTATTATTATTTTTTGAGACAGGGTCTCCCTATGCAGTTGGGGCTGGCCTTGTTCTCACTTCTGTAGCTCCCAGGCTAGTCTTGAACTTGAAGAGTTTCTCCTGGCTCAACTTCCTGAGTGTTGGGATTGCAGGTGTGTGCTACCACAACCAGTTCCAAGGCCACACAGTGGGTGCCTGCATCCAGGGCAAGACTGTGTGCCAGAGAGCCAAGCCAAGAGTGCTCAGCATGTGGGTCTGGGGATTGAACTTGGGTCCTTGGGCTTGCCAGGTAGGTGCTTATGCTTCTGAGTTATCTCTTCGGTCCCCCAAAGATATTTCTTTTCTTAAATGTATTTAGTACAGTGTCTATAGGGTCTCACTACACAGACTGGACTCACTGTGATCCTCCTGTTTTCAGTCTCTCAAGCATAGGAATTACAGGTGTGTGCTACCACACCCATTGTCAATCCTTGTCTCAGTGTACCTTGGGGGTAGGGCTGGCATGGCACACTTGGGATCAAACCCTAGTCCCTGTGTCTGCCTACACAGGCACTTTAATTTAGTGAGCTATCTGGGTGCCCCCTCTTCCAAAGATATTTCTAAGAACAAGTTTTGGATGATAACATTTTATCACTCTGCCATAAATTATAGTCATATCTGGTAAGCACACTGTCTCAACTTAAAGTAAACACAGACATTCAGGGAAGGGAAGCAGAAATTTAGGAGTAGCACAAAAGATAAGAAACTAAGGAGCTGGAAGTGTGCCTGTGTGAAGCTCTGAGTTAGATCCCCAGTACTACAAAAACTAAAGCAAAGCAAGAAAAAAAAAAGAAGGAAAAAGGAAGTATTCCATTTTAGATAGTATGGGACATAAGAAAATGAACTAAACCAAACAACACTATACTCATTTCCAAAACTCTCCTGTAATACTAATATTTAGCATGCAATGTATTCCTGAGCTCAGAAAAACTTCAAAATAATATAAATGCATTACTTAATGATTGGGCATTTTGCACTGGGGATATAGCTCAGTAGCATAAGCGCCTGCCTGGCAAGTGCAAGGTCCTGAATTTGATCCCTGGCACTCTCCCCAGAAATTTGAAAATATCTATAGATAAGAATTCAGCATTCCATGTGTTACAATTTAAAGAAAAGAGTGTGCTAAAATTCATTAGCAACATGTTTATTCATTTTTAATTAAAATTATTAGTGTATGTTTGCAATATACAATGTAGGATTTTTTTTTTTTGACTGGCTCAGGCTGCCATAAGGAGTGGTCTGGGGATCGAACTGCGGTATTCTGCACCTGACTGCATTTGCATAAGCAGGCACTTAAACAACTGAGCTAACCAGCAGGCCCCTGCAATACATAATGATTACATTCATCATGAGTTGATACTTGTGTATAACACATCTTGATTCTCTTTCAAGCAACATGTTTAAACCTTAGCTATGTTCCAGGAAAGGAACAGCATAAATCACATGAAAGAAGGAAAACAATAGGAGATGTAAAACTCCTTATATAACAAAAGTTTTCATGGTAGACTCAAGATTTAAATTATTGTTGTAGGGCTGGCTAAATAGCTCAGCGGATTAAAGTGCCTACAAGCAGGTGCAGGGGCCAGGGGTTCAATCCCCAGGCCTGCCATCCTGGCCCCACCCCTGGGGCATTCTGAGACAGCAACTGAGACTGGGCATGGTGGTATGCATCTGTAATCCCAGCACTTGGGAGGCTGTAAACAGATGGATCACTATGAGTCTGATCTAGTTAGTGAGATCCTGAACACTGTGTAGACCCTTCCCTAAAATACAAAAAAAAAAAATATTGTTGTAACATAAGGTTTTAAGACAAGGTTTTGTTACTAATTTCAGGTTGGCCTACTTGCAGTGATCCTCCTGCCTCAGTGTTTGGAGTGCTGGCATCATAGGTGTCCACCACCATGCTTGGCCTGAAGCATATTTTAATAAGACATTTTTAAACCACTTACTCTGGTTCAGGATTCTTTGGAGAAAGTCCCCATACTTCAGGAGCTCCCAATTCACCAATCCTTTCTCTCTCACTTAATCTCCTAGAAGATGTAAACATTTAAATTATTACTCAGTTGAATATTTCCTAAATATTATATATAATCAAATCCAATAGTATTTCAGTTAAGTCATACTTTTCGTATAGGTTTCATTTTTTTTTGAGATAGGCTTTTGCTGTTTTTCAGGCTGCCCTCAAATTCTTGGGCTGAAGAGATCATTCTGCTTCAGCTTCCTGACTTTCCCTATGTATCTTAAAAGTTACAAAAACTTGGTTTAAACAGAAACTCATTGCTTAGGATTCTATGCTTTGAGAATAACATCAAATGGCACAAAATATACACAGCCTCAATAGTGAGGTCAGAAATGACAGCATGGGTGACTGTCAAGGGCATTCCTTGTGCCAAATGCATGACACAGCTTTTTTTATCCTTTTGTTTGAGATAGGGTCTTACTATGTAGTTTAGGCTGCACTTGAACTCACTTTGTGGCCCAGGATGGCCTCAAACTCACGGCAATCCTCCTGAGGGCTAGGATTACAGGTATGTACACCATGCCCAGCTGCATGACACAGCTTCTAATTGTTCATTTTATTGTCTGCGATATTTGACAGAAAATAACTTTACATTTGGAAATGACTTCTTATACATGATTATAAAATTAAGATAATTCTCTAGATTTGGTCAAGCCTTCAGCTTTTAGGAATCTAGGAAGTAATAAAACAAATGCAGCATTAGAAGTAGAAATTCTGAAAATGAAAGAAAAATTCAGTTGATAAGAATTGTACTCACATATGAGGTTTATTCCCTCCTTCAGTTCCTTTTTTGGAAAAGGAGTATATTTTTACCCTTTGGACAATAGTAATTTTTTTCTTTTACAATGTTGGTACTTTCTCATTTTAAATTTTGCTGTCACTCATAAAATAATACAAGACAAACCCAAAAATCCCTAAGGCTCAGTTCACTAAGATCTGGCTGCTTATGACTTCATTTGTCTTTAAAAATTCTTACAAAATAAATATAATTGGTTTGTATTTATTTTATTCAGAACTTTCCTGCTTAGAAGAAACAGCCAAACTAAAAGGGTCATACTTAAAACTCTACTTGGAATAAAGGTGTATGGGAGAAGAATGCCTATCAAACTGTAAAAATTACAAAGTGCTGCTTTCATACCTGTTGCTACCTGGCTTTATCTGTAAAGATAAACTGTCTTCTGAATTACAACTGCAAATTTCATCTAAGCAGTTCTGATACGTTTTGTAAGGATTCTGTGGTAAGAAGCCACTGGCTTTTTCACAAACATACTCTGTGTGTACCTTTCTAAATATAACTTGGAAAGACAGTTTTTTGTTTTGTTTTCAAAAAACTGTCAGGGTCTCATCATGTAGTACAAGTGGCCTCAGACTGGCAGCCATCCTCCTGCCTCAGCTTCTTGGGTGCTGGGATTCCAGGCACATGCCAACGTATCTAGCTGAAAGATGGCTTTTTAAACTGAACTGGTTTGTTACTGCTTCTTGTTTTATTCATGAAGCACTACCAGCTAAAATTTATGGAATATTTATATTCTAGCCACTAAAGTATTACAACTCTAAAAGCCTTTTTGTGGGGCCAAGGAGATGGCTCAGTGGAATAAGAACTTTCCTGGCAAGTGCAAGGGCCTGAGTTCAATCCCTGGTTCTGCCAAAAAAAATTAAATAAATAAAAAAAAGCCTTTTCTGTTGCAGGGCTAGGGATGGAATCCAGCTTTGAGGGGTTTGGGCGTTAGATGAGCATTCTACCACTGAGCTACATCCCCAGCTCCTACTTCCCTTTTTTTTGTGAAACTGGGGATTGAGCTCAGGCCCTTGCCATCTCCCCAGCCCCTAAAGATACAAATTACATGTATTCTTTTTTTTTTTTTTTTCAGAACAGGTGATTGAATTTAGGTCCTTATGCTTGCCAGGCAAACGCTTATTCTACTGAGCTATGTTCCTGACCCCACATACTTCCCTTTTAAATGGTGACGAAATGAAGCTCAAAAGTTGGGCACGGTGGCACACACCTGTCATCAAAGAACTTGGGAGGCTGAGGCAACGGGATCTCTTTGAGTTTGAGGTCAGTGTAGGCTACACACATAGGGAATTCAAGGCTTAGCCTGAATTAAAAAAAAAAAAAACAAAAACAAAAAAAAACAAACCAAAAAGCAAACACAAAACAAAAAAGCAGCTTGGAGAAGTTAAGCAACTTGCTCAATGCTACAATGCAAATAAAGGGGCAAATAAACTCAGTCTGATGGTGGGACCTGCCTTTCTCATTACCCTCATTTATGTCTCATTGTTGGAACTTTAACCAGTCTTTCAATGCCTGTAATACTTGTAACATTTTTGCTTTTTAGGCACATACTGCATGGCTTTAATACAATGCCTAACACTTAGTAAAATTAATATTGTAACTCACAGAGCAATACTTACAAGCCTCTTCCTTTCTCCTTAAATTATGCACATTCCTGCTCCAATATTCACTCTTGGAAAGGATCTTATCTTACTCTAGCATCATTTTGCAAAGTGGTGTTTGAAACCTTTCTCAGGAAACTTCCACCTACAGTTCAGCCCATCATCTTTCCCACATCCATCTAA
This sequence comes from Ctenomys sociabilis, assembly GCA_004027165.1. Taxonomy (NCBI): domain Eukaryota; kingdom Metazoa; phylum Chordata; class Mammalia; order Rodentia; family Ctenomyidae; genus Ctenomys; species Ctenomys sociabilis. The sequence continues at coordinate 12,391 of PVKA01023917.1, forward strand.
TCATCCTGAGAGGGCAGGAGTCTTTCCTGTTAAATTTAAACCTTTAATTTCAATCCTTCCCAGTATCCTACAATGGGCACTGGGAATTCCGTGATCGATAAAACAAGCTTTCCTTTTTAAAGAGTTCAAGTCAGTGAGCAATAAAACCATGCACACCAGTGATAATAACCAAGTAATGTACATGCTGCAGTTCTGGTACATCTGAGCTCTAGGAGTTATCAGCTAACATACCAGGAGAGGAACAGGGCGTCGGGAAGTCAGGGCAAGAAGGAAAAGCCCAGGGGAGAAAGGAAAATTTAAGGGAGGAAAAAGGCAGATGAAAGGATGTCTCGGGTGGATTGAAGGGTGAAAATGGGCTGGAGGCAGGCAGCGGGCAAAATGCCAATAGAATCGCCAGACAGAACGAGCCCTACAAGGACCCCGTGGACGCCCAGGGGTTCCCCCACGGGAAGGCGTGGCGCCCTCACTCACTTCTGCCGCAGGCTCTCCTCCCTTTCCTTGTCCAGGAGGCTAGGCCACGGCTTGTCGCTCCCGTAGGGGCGCGAGTAGGCGCCGTAATAGGCGGACGCGGAGGCAGACGCAAAGGGGGCGCTCCGCGGCGCACAGGGGCGCTCTCGGGAGCGCGAGCGCGAGTGCGAGCGCGAGCGGTAGGGCTGGCTTCGAGAGCTTTGGCTGAGGCTACCCAGCGGATGGCCAAGGCCGTTCCGATCGCCAGAGCGGGAACAGGAGCGCGAGGGAGATCGGCGGCCCCGCGGGGAGCGGGACGCTTTGCTGGGCTTTGGGCTCTTCGACAGACTGCGGCGTTTTGCCCCGGAGCCCGAGGCCTCACCCTCAGGGCTGCGCGACCGGGACACCGGAGCCATTCTGACAGCTGTGCCCCTGAAGCGGCGAGACCAGGGGGCGCTCTGGCAGCCCTGGGAAGACCCGCGGCGCCACGGCTCCCTAACCCCCCAGCGACACCTTCTGAAACCTGTAGAAACCTTGGAAGTAGTTCCGGGTGCGTCATTAAATTCTTCCCCTGGCCAAGGGGCGCCGCCTGTCTAAGGGAAAGGCTGTGTGCATTGGTATAAATCAGCCGGCTAGAGAACCAAGTGTGCGCACCTCTTCAGTTCCGAGGGAGGTTTCGGAGTTCCAAACCTCTAAACCTTCAAGTTACAATATCTTAAGAGAGAGACAACGAGATAGAGGATATATTTCAGTGACTAGCCTTAAGACTAACACAACCCATTCTCCATATGTTTTGAATGCTCTTGTGTGCAATTATATATGTGTATATATGTTTGCAGGTATGAATGTGCACATATATTTTTCTTTCCTTAAACAAAGATTTATGTGGAGAGAGGGAGAGCTATGCTGTACAAGTCCCCATATCGTTCATTTAGCGTAAAAATCCCACATTTTCTTGATGACTAGAGTCTAACGTACTCAGGAAATTTTTTTTTCGGTACCTGGTGTCGAACTCATGGTCTTGCATTTACCAGACAGGCAAACGCAAAAGTCCCTGAACTATCTCCTGAACCCCACTCCAGGGAAATTCAAAGCTCAGAGAAATACTGTATTCTTAGTGGCCACGTTCCCACCACTGATGCCCAGCAATTTGCTCCAGGAAAAGGCTTTTGGAGTCCCCTCACCACCGAGTCCCCTAAAAGAGTCCATCTTAAGCTAGTCCAGCCATCTATGGTGAATGATCACTGTACGTATTAACAATATACTGTATTTAAAGAGCATTCTAATGCTGATTTTTTTTTTTTTTGTGGTACCAGGGATTGAACTCAGGACCCTGCACTTGTCAGGCAGGTATTTATTCTACTGAGCTATCTCTCCAGCCCACTAGTGCTGATATATTGAATTGAATGTTTGAAGGCACATAGGTTTGTTCGGAAACTCTAAATCCAGTATACCACTACCTTGATGGTCTCTGAGGTTTCTTAAGAAATAATTTATCAGACCTTGAAAACTTAAGGGAAGTTGTGGGAAGTGATATTAAATGGAAAAGTGGATTGCATGAATGAAATTTATGTAAAACCAATGGTGGAGGGTGAGGTCCAACAGCTAAACTGAGTCAAAAAATTATATCATTTGGGTTAAGAATTTTGAAACACAGTTTTTTAAAGACAGTGTGTCACCATATATTTCTGGCTGGCCTTGGAAGCCCCAGGCTGGCCTTGATCTTGAGGTGATCCTTCTACCTCAACCTCCAGAGTACTGGGCTTAATTGTGTGTACCACCATGCCTGGCTATTGGGAAAATATCTAATGAGAAAGCTTTTCTTGGAAAACCTATTTCCTGTAATAATTCTATATACTTCAGAGGCTGAGGCAGGAGGACCACCTGTATCAAAACACAAAGTGAGAAAAGGAGAGAAAGAATAGTTTTTGCATTAGCTACATTGTTGTTTGTTTGTTCATTTATTTGGTACAAGGTCTTGCTTCACTCAGCATGCAGTACCAGCGTTTGAACCTGGGTCCTTGCACTTTCCAGGCAGGCACTTAGACCACTGAGCTGTCTCCCTAATCCTGCATTAATTTCATTTAAAAACAAATTTTTGGTGTGGGGCATGGTGGTACATGCCTGTAATCCCAGCACACAGGAGGCTTAGAAAGGAGAATTGTGCTGAGTTCAAGGACAGCCTGTCTCAAGAAAAACAAGAAGCCAATTTTGCAACAGTGATTGCTTTACCTGCCCCCAAGGACTGTGATCAGTGCCTTAGTGCTAAAGAGAACTCAGGTCCTCCCCCCTGATCAGCACAATGCTCCCCTTGCTCTGTTCCCTGGGATCATCCTGAGTTTCTTGAGCTGACATCAAGTGAAGCCAGAAAGTGCAGCAGGTACAGACACCAAGTGGAGCTGGGCTTGTGCAGGTTGGCAATATGGAAGCCCAGCACAGACCAATCAAAGAATCATTTGTGTGGAAATCATCCATTTCATGCAAGAATGAAGTTCTTGGGGTGTTGAGGGCTCCTTACATTCACCTTATAATCATGCCCCTCTCTGCCACACCAGGCTGTGCCCTTGCCCTGGAAAGTGTATGGCTGTCACTTAGAGGACTTAGATGGAGATCTGGGTGGAGGAAATGGGGTATGCAGTTCAGGCTGGCCTTAAGCTCACTTTGTAGCCCAGGCTGGTCTCAAACTCACAACAATCCTCCTGCCTCAGCCTCCCAAGTGCTGGGATTACAGGCCTGCGCTACCACACCCGGCACAAGATGCTTTATGTGGATGTATCAACTCTCCCAGATGACTGTAAAATGCATGTACTACTATAAAATAAAAACAAAGATTGAATGGACTTCATTCTTTATTTTCATGATGCTGGGGCTTAAAGCTAGGGCTCTGGGCATGCAGACACGTGCTTTACTACAGAGTGATATCTGTGACCCAGTGAACTGTATATTTAGGAGGCATTCTAGGTTTCCTGAAGAATGGAGCAGAACATCCAGAATTCTCCTGTATTCCTTTGCCTTCCCCAGTTGCTTTACTACGGGTTTTCCCCAGTATTAGCACTGTACTTTTGGGGGGTACTTTATTTTAAATTGTAAAATCATAATTACAATTCAAGACAAAGGTCCTGTGTTCAATCCTTAGTAAAGAAAACATTCATTTAAAGTTGTTTCCCTCTGCAGTTTTTTTCTGTGGTGCCATAGATGAAACCAGGACTGCTTCTGTGTTGGTAAGCATGGTACCACTAAACTAGATCCCTAGACCAAGTGCTGGAAATGTTTTATACTGAGGTTTAAATTTTTGTCCCATCTTACAGTTCACAGATTGGCCTGATGCTGAGTGGACACTGTGTAGACAGATGCTCTGAACATAAGTTCTTCACATGTGACTGATCCTAAGAATAGTGCCTATGGGAATTCCCATATGACCACATGGAAATTCATTTCAGATTCCCTTTATGTTAGTCACAATTCAGGCAGATCAGTGAAGGTGACTCTTGGAGAGAAAATTCTCCCTTTAGGAAACTTAGATCTGAATTCAAACCACAGTCTCCCAAGGAAGAGAGGCAAGGATTGCTGCTCCTCCCTCCCCTACATGAACAAAAGACCACATTGGACCTAAGAGAGACACACAAAGAAAGTAACTTAATAGCTCAGCCAACTCCATCATTTATAATTACACCCAGCATGCCAGACAGAGATGAAAGTTTGAAGAAAGTCTTCTACAAGCTGACACAGTAGGAGTATTTAATAAGAGCACAAAGTATGTGGTGTTTCCCACACTGATTTGTAACCATAAGTAATCACATAAATATCATAGCAATAGGTGGAGATGGAGGCCCAGCCCTTGAAGGTCTGCACTGTGGGAGACTGAGGCAGGAGGATTATCACCTGGAACCCAGCAGGGGCAGCTTGGTTACTTAGCAAGATCCTGCCTGAACAATAAAAAGTGAAGGGAGCCTGGGGAGGCAGTTCAGTAGGAAGGCCAAGGGTTCAAACTTCAGTGGAAACAAATTATCCTTGTATTTCAACTGTAGGACACTACCTGCCAACGTTGGCAAATGCCATTGCCTTTGTTAAAACTGAAATCTACTCATTTGATAAGAGATCAAGCTTTAGAGAGCACCTGTTCCCGAAGTCACTGCAGGTGCAGTTTGTACTTTCTCTTAAGGAAGACCACAGAGGTTGAAAATGTGAGCAAAATTGTTACAGCCTTGCTTGTACCTCAGGCCCTGTAGGTGCAGCACTCTGGGAGGCTTCAGCAGTGAGCACAGCAGCGGGATCAGAAATTCAAGACACCAGGAGCACGTTAGCAAGTTAGAGAGACCCTGTCTCAGGATAAAAATGTAAGAGGAACAGGGCATGTAGCTGTTTAAAGTCCCAGGGTTAAAAAAAATAAAGTTCTAGGGTTCAAGCCCCAGTGGTGAAAAGAAAAGAAATAAAGAAAGCACAGGATGCTAGGATACATTTGAATCAGAGATAAACAAGGAGATAGTTCTTTCAGTGTAAATGTGAGGAACTGTCTCAGTTGCTTTTCTCTTGTTGCTGTGGCAAATACCTGACACCCAAAATGAAGGAAGGAAAGGTTTATTTGGCTCACAGTTACTGGAGGTTTCAGTCCATACTCAGCTGACTCCAGTGGGCAGCAGTGCATTGCAGTGGAAGGCAGTAAAACAGCAAGAGCAAAAGGGAGGAGCAGCATCAACACTGGCTACAGAGAGCAAGTCTGTCTCTCCGTCTCTCTTATGTTACATTCAGGCTATCCACACCAGGTTGGGTGTAGCACTCACACCCATACTCCCAGCAGTACACAGACCCGTAATCCCAGCCTTGCACACGAATTAGTCACAAACTGTAGAACTGCACCTCAATGACTGAATGAGGCTTTTGGGGAGACAAATGCACACAAATCATAACGAGGATGATTTAGAGTATACATATCTTAAGTATTGTATAAGAAGTGATTATCAGAAATGCATACATTGGTTGCATTTCAATGTGACCCCAGCCCTTGGATTCTTCTTTCTTCAGCCATAAGAGCTGTAAGCCAAATACACTGTCTGCTGTTTTGGAAATGTGTTGAGTCTTTGAACCCTGTATTTGGGTCCCCCTGAGCTGCTTCTTATAATGGAGGAGGACTTTAGGAAAATTGCTGTCCCATACTCTGCCTTGTGCCTCTGCTTTGTGTGTCCAGGAGCAGTGGTCAGAGCACCAGCAGAAGCCACCGAGGGGCTCATGTGTCTGTGCTTTGAGAGGAGGGTCATCCTCTTTCCTGTGTAGCACTTCATCTTGCAGTCATGCAGGGAAGGGGTCTCTCCTGGGAAGGAAGGGGAGCAGGAACCTGCACCCCTGGGGTCCTGCCCTCACACTCACCCACAGGCCCCTCATGTGCTGGGAGGTGCTGTGCACAGGCCCAGGAACGCTTCCAAGTGCCTCTCACTTTCAACCATGGGGCTGGGGTGGGGGGTATAAGGGCTGGACTGAGTTCAGAAGTGTTTTTTTTTGGGGGGGGCTGAGTGGGAGTATAGGAGAGTTGGAGAGCAGGGGAAGAAGAAGCAGGAGTTCAGAGCAGAAGGCCAGTGGAGTGGGGGGAGAGAGTAGGGTGGAGGTCACAGGCAAGGACTGGAGTTAGGGTTAGCAGATTGGAAACTTGGGGTGAGGACTCAGGGCCCATCTCAGAGCCCATCTCACAGCCCAAAGCATTGTGTTACCAGCCTTGTGAATGCCCACTGCTCTGGACTCATCCATGACTCTGGCATCCAGCTCAGCAGCTCAGAGATCACTTTATGTCCAGAGTACAGGGTGAAGCTTAAGCAAGACTGCACACCCTCATTCTTGGTTTTCTAGCCTGTTTGGTTTGCCTTGATTTCCATTCCCCATGATCCCTTAAGGGAATTCTCTTCACCTGGGTTAGGAAATACATGATCAATTCTGTTGTAGAATAATTGCTGGAAATCAGCAGTAGTGGAATTCTGGTAAGAGCCTCAGGCAGACCAACTACAGGGGAAGGAATGTGACTGGGCTCTTCAGTTGGGCTGAGGAATTGGCTCCAGGCTGGGGATGAGACAGAAAGGCACAGCAGCCTCTCTGGGCTCCCAGGGATGGCTTCCTCTGGTTCTCCTGGGGCAGCAGGACCTCTGCCCCAGTACCCTATGTGCTCCTCATCCAGAAGGACGCTGAGCAGACCAGGAGCATGGTAACTGACTCTGCCTGCCTCCATCCCTCTGACCAGGAACAGCCTCTTGCAAAGTGGCACTCACAGTGCAGGGTTTCCACGGACCTTCTCAGTGTGGGAGAGACACAGCCCTGTGAGCACACAGTGTCCTTTCACCAGGGCCCTGGCCTCTCTTGTACTTACTTTCCATCTCCAAATCACATGGCTGTTATATGAAGGAGAGGGAATTAACAAAGGACCATTTAAACTCAGCATGACTCTTTGATAACTGATTTCCAAGGCACTAGATGGTGACTTGGTGACGTCCTCTCCTCACAGGAGACCTCATCATGGTCTTGGATGACTGGAATTTCCACTGCAACTCTGCAAGGATCAGAAAACCAAACACGCTGAGAATTCACTAGCTTATTGCTAACCGAAGTTGGGGGAAGATATAGGTGGCACAGACACCAGCACTTGGCCCAGACAAGAGAAAGTCACATCTCCTCTGTGGCCTCAGAGAAGGGGAACTTGTAAGGGCTGTGGGGGCACCTGCATGTCAACTTCATGGTGGATAGCAGGTGGCACATCTCTGTTCACTGCTACCCTCTGAATGCCTCTATATTTGGCTCTCTGAATCTTGATCCAGGCCTGGGATGAGAGGAAAAAAGGCACAAGGTTAGTGCACAGAAGACTCACTGTCATCCTGAGAAACAGGTCCTGTCACTTCACAGTCCACCACTCTTTGGTTTGCACAGCAGAAGCCCTGTGCTTATTGCCCCTCTATGCTGTGGACTGTGAGGGTCGCTCAGTGGAAAGTGCTGGACTATGCTTCCCACGGCCCTAGCTCCATGTCAGGCACCAGAATCAAAGAAAATAACTGAGCAAACAGAACAGCACACATCCTAGTGCACTTCACCCTCATGAGCAGCAACTCCAAGCCCTACTCGGGCATAATAGATGGTTTTTCCTATTGTTTCTGTTACTTTTCTTGTGTCGCTTGGACAAAATACCTGGCACCCAAAATTAAGGAAACAAAAGTTTATTTAGCTCAAATTTTGTGGAGGTTTCAGTCCATACTTGGATGGCTCCAAGGCAGAGTGGAACATTGCAGAAGGCAGCAGATAACAATAAGGAGCAAAAGGCAGGGGCAGCTGCTGTGGCAGCTAGCAAGCCTCTCCCCCTTCTTTACATTGTAATGAAGATTACCTACTTCAGAGTAAGAATAGCATTCACACCCATAATTGAGCACTGAATCATGAAGAACTCACAAACTCTAGAAGCCTCCACAAAGACTACATGAGGCTTTGGGAGCACACCTACATACAAACCAACAATTCTCTCAAACTCAGTATGCTTTAATGTTTTCTTTTGGGTATTAGGCCCGGCCAAGGGGAGAGGTTGCTCCACTGCCTGATGTTCGCTCCATGGCTGCTAAGCAGATGAAGCAGCACAGCATCCTGACTTATCACTGCATCTCAGCCAGCCTGCCGGGTACCCAAGTCCCTGCTGATCCACCTGCACATGCACAGCCCAGCCTTGGTGCCCAAGACACAGAAGGAGAGGAGCATTCCAGGAAGAGGGGCCCAGGAGTGAGCAGTGGTGGTGGTGGGCTCACAGGATTGTTCCTCTGTAAAGCGGTGCAGCCCATTATACTGCAGCTGACCAGGAACCATGGTAGATATCCTTGTCCCCTGAACAGCCTCTCAGTTTCCCTGTTCATGAACATTCCCAAGGAAGGAGCCCTTTGGAAAGCACTCACACTGCCGTGTATGACACAAGTGGCCATCTCTTCTCCCACCTCATGCCTGCTTCCCAACATGAATATAATGTGTTAAGAAGCCCAGAGCAGAAGGGGTGGCTTGGAGAGGACAGAAAGATTCCATGGGGAACAACTGCAACTGCACAAAGGCATGGGCTAACTGCAAGTCTGCTTCATGAGCCTGCTTTCCTAGCAGATTTATTACCCTCCAGAGGAGAGGGAAAACACCTGAGTTTCTTGGAATCTTCACGTTGAGAGATTGGACATCCTGAGAACTTTCCCCTGCTTTATTGGTTTGTTGTGGTCCCTCTTCCCTCAGCACTCTAGTGAGAGATATCCACAGCCAGGGAGGGGAGGAAACACCTTCCACACCTTGGATCCTTTGTTCCTGTGATTTCTTAGGCAGCCTGAGAAAATCTCCCCACATCCTCCCCCATCTCCCAGCTGAGACAGCTTAGGTGGGCCCTGCACAGAGCTAAGCCTGAGACATTGGAATGCCAGGGCTCAATGGCCTACTGTTCTGGGCTTCTGTCCAGAATCCCAGCACCAGATCCTGAGCCTATTATCTCACTGCGCTCTGGCCTGTCATCTGCAGCAATGTGAATGATGAGCTCTTCCTGATTTTCTGAGCCAAGCCCTACTCTTCATGGTGCTTCTACCTGTGCTCACTAGACTCTTCCAGGTTTCGTGTGATCACATGAGCTACTCTTGTGTTGCCCATCACTGCCTGAAGGACTGGAAAAAACTTGAAGTGAAGGCAGTTAGCTATCTACCCTGAAAGGAAAGTCACACCATCAAATTGTTCTACAAATGGCATCTTTAGGGAACAGTATCAGGGAAAAGGAAATGTACATCTCTCCATGTGAGATAATATACTCAATGAAGAAGGTCAGAATTTACACAAACAAGACTCAGGTAAGAATGTACTGGAGATCCTGCAACCTAAATAAATGACAGTACACTGACTGACCTCATCACAATCAGACTTCACAAACCTAGTGATTATCCAAAGGAGTGAAAAAGAAAGAAGAGCAGAAATTTAATGGTGAATCCTTAGGAGATCTATTTACTGTCATTATTTCCTCTTCTTTTCCTGCTTCTGAGCACGGTTTATTTTTGATTCAGGCTTTCCCTATGTAGCCCAGGCTGCAGTGGAGTTCAGTGATCTTCGGCCTCTGCCTGCAGAATACTGGCATTATAGGCTACCACAACCACAAGCAGCTCCTCTGCACCTCTCTTGGATGAACCAAAGTTTGTTCCTGACCACTCTTGTCTCTTGTGTCATTTTTGACACCACTTGACAAATGCAAGTATTCTGTGCCCAATGGCAGCCAGATTCTTACTCTTTTGGGCATGTGGTTGGGTGGACACATACAGGACATAAAAGTTTAATCTGAGAGTGGCTACGGTCTGTGGTGTTTTCTCTAGACCTACATAGGTGAGGAAGCAGACCTCACACTGGGCCTCCACGGTGTCTTCCCACCTCACTATCACCTAAAGTAGAGACGCACTCAGCTCTTATCTTGTGTAGTCTTTGAGGCATTTTCTCTGTCATCCCAACACTGACAAATATATTTGTTCTCCTAAATGCTTTTATGTGGATTTTAATTGGTGAGGAGCATTGAAAGCCATTACAATCCTCAGCTTCCCTGCACTAATGTGGCTTCTTCTGCAGTCAGAGTGTGACCTAACAGGACTGCACACAGATGTCCCCTTAAAACATACCTTCCCTAAAAGAAAGAGAAATTTCAAATATACGTATTGCAGACATACCTATGCATTACACATTTATATAGCTACACATGCCCATCTTGGATACATACTTTTTGGATTGCCCATACTATGCAGAACATGTCAGCCAAGTAAAAGGAGAAGACAGAAAAAATACACCAACTTCAACTTATCTAGCATAAAGCTTGTACTTCTGGAAATGTGTTTTAGTGTGAGTGCCATAGCAAGTATATTTTTTTCAGAAGTGCTCACCCGTACTTTAGTTTCAGCCAAATACAGTCATCTTGCAAGATCCTTCCTGTGGAGAAAAAACAGTCAGTTCTCAGGATTGGGCACCATAGCGAAAGGACAGGTAGCATGTATGTCCTGGCCTTATTTTACTTATCAATCGCCCCTGACAACTACAAAGTATCCAAGTGGCTGAGTGAATGCAAATAGTGGTGCTCATCCTGGCCTGCAGTGAAAGAGCATCCAGGGTGAATGGGCATGAGCTTCAGTTTGGGAAGACAAAGAACATTGTGTAGATTTGTTGGACAAGAGCACAGCCATGCTCACCCTGCTGAAGTTCAATAGTGAGTCCCAAGGGAAATTGTATGTTTCTGTGCATCTCTCACTATTGGAAAGGAAACCATTTGTGGCTAGAAGCCCATTTTCTGAAGGGTTCTTAATTTGAGGATGTGACAACATGGACCTTTATCCCCAGAATATCAAGTCTCTGCTACGGATAGGCGTAGGGGCAGGGCAGGGCAGGGGCAGGGGCAGGGGCAGGGCGAGGGCTTTCCTCAGGGTTGGCGAGAAGGGAGGGAAGTGACCTGGAAATGAGCCTGACCACTTGAGGCTCGGTGTGCCCACGGGGAGCGCCTGACCTTGTCCACACGTCGGGTTTCTGATTTTCCTGGAAAGCACTTTCCAGTTTCTGCCGCTGCGACTAGGTCAAGTTGTACTGGATTCGAGGTCGTCTCCGCGGAGCCTGAGGCCCAGCACTCAGCACGAGGGCCAGCACAGGTGTCAGCTGCTGCTGACCGGGCCCCGGCTTTGCCATCTCAGCTTTCCCCTTCCTGTCAGTTTCCATCTTCATGGCCACCACATCCAGGCTCTCCTGCTTGTACTGCTCAGTGTCGCACTCCCTCTGCTTGTCAAACAGGACGTTGCTGCTCCTTGCCTGGAGTGGCCGCTTTACGCCTCTCAACACCCAGTCCAGGCTGTAAATGGCTTTCTCTGTCACGGGGGAATGACCTAGAGAAATGGGACTCCTAGCTGAGTCCTGCACAGGACCTCTCCCAACCTGGGAGGTGTTAAGAGTCCTGTGGGAGGGGCCAATCTTCCTATTGGGCACTTGGGGGAAGGGGTGGGTGAACGACCAAGGTGTGGCCTCCTCCACTACCTGTGGGGCCGGGGCTTCCACAGTGGACTGTGGCTGCGCACTTCAGCACAGCCTCAGGCAGAAGAGAAGCCCGAATGCAGAGCCTGGGCAGGACAGGACCCAAGTTGGCCCTCAGAGAGCCCATGGGCCCCTGGATCCCAGAGACAATGTTGAACAGACCTGGGGAGGCTTGCAAACTGAGTGGAAAGTGGGAGAGAATAAGAACCCACACTGACAGGGCATGTCTTGTGGGAAGGCTTGGATACTCTTCTCTCTACCACCCCTCAACGCTGCACTGTCTGCACACAGCAAGGTCTCAAAGGGCCTGACCCCAAGGACCTGCTGGCCCTGGCCTCCAGTAGCGAGGCTGAAAGCAGAGCCTGCCCAGTTCCCTGAAGACTTTGGCTTTCTGTGTGCTCATAGCTGCTGTGCCCAGATGCCCGTGAGCCTCTTGAGCAAGTCTTCCTGTTTTATGTTTGTGACAAACACCCCACTGGCCACATGGAGAGCCCTGCTCAGTGCTCAGCTTTTCTGGGGGCCCTCACTGCCCATGGGACCCTCCCTGTTGCTGTGGTGGGGACCATCCAGATGTTGGTTCTCAGCCAGTACTTAGGACTGTAGCTGGACCTTAGGAACCTATGCAGGTGGGGAAGGTGTGACCATGGTGGCATAGCGCTGTCCCGAGTACACTGAGTTGCTGGCGAGAAGGGAGGGGAGTGACCTGGAAATGAGCCTGACCACTTGAGGCTGAATGGACCCCAGGCCTGTTCAGTATTGTCTCTGGAATCCAGGGCCCCGTGTACTCTCTGAGGGCCAACTTGGGCCCTGTCCTGTTGATACCTTCCACAGTTTGCAGGCAGGTTCGGGATGGTCATTGACTTTGAGAGGTGGGTCTGTGCTTGGCAAATATTTTCTCCCACTCTGTAGGTTTCATTTCAGTTTCTTGACTGGATCTGGTGACCTGCAGAGATGTTTACATTTCACATGGTCCATCTTATTCATTTGTACTTCTTAATTTTGTGGCTGCTTTTATAAATAACATTCTGTGGCCTCTGGGTCAATAGAATGAGACAGTGTCATGCTGTAGCTTTCCTGCCTTTAAAATTTATGCTACATTTTATATGTTGATGTTTGTATTCTTTTGTGTTATCTCCTAGGTTTTTCTTTTTTTTGTATGCGAATGTTCATAACAACTTTATTCCTGGTAGCCTAACAGTTTCATTTGTAGCAGTCAAAAAAAAAAAAAAAAAAAAAAAAAAAAAAAAAAAAAAAAAAAAAAAAAAAAAAAAAAAAAAAAAAAACTGAAATGTTCATTAACTCACAAGTAGACTCACTGTACTACAGTTCAAATAGTCACATATTACTCATCATTAAAAAAAGAATAATGACATACATGGCAACATGGATGAATCTAGAATGCCAAGTGAAATGAGCCCAGAAAGACTGCATACCATATTACTTTATTAGTAGGACAAATTTTAGTAAGATGTTTATATCAGATAGCAGTATTAATTTGTTGATTTTGATCACTATATTATGTTTACATAACAAAATGCCCTTGTTTTCTTAGGATAAGCACAGGTATTTAAGAGGAAAGGGAGTCTAAGCCCATCATGGTGATGCACACTTGTAACCCTAGCACTTGGCAGGCTGAGTCAAGAGGATGCCAGGGGGTGAGGCCAGCCTAAACCCCAAGACTCTGTCTCAATAACAGAGCACAGGGGCATAGCAGCTTCAACATAAAATATGACGATGTTAACCTTTGGGTTTGAGAGAAAGACACATCAGAATTGGCTGATTCTTGTAACCTTACACGCCTAAAATTATTTGAAAGGGATACATGTGTGTTTTCAGAGTATAATGGTGCTGGCTATCCAGCTCCATGACACAGCACATGCCTGGCAAGCACATGGTCCTGAATTCAATTCCTGGTACCAAAAAAAAAAAAAAAAAAGTATAGATTAGCAGGGAAAGCCCTAGACACATAACATGCCTGTTTGTTGTGCTGATTTTGCTGATGCCCCAGAGCTGTCCAGAAGCCAGGCACTGTATGCAGGAAGCTGTGCACACCTCCCTAAGCTTCCCTACAGGTAGTAACCTGCACATCATTCAGTTTGGGTTCACAGCTGCATAGAACCAGAGGTGCTGTCATTTCTTCCTCCTGGATCCAGGCTTACACGAGGCTGATTGGGTATGCTCTCATTCGAAGGCCATGAGTGCTGCAGCCTGCTTAGCAGAGCACCACTTCAGGGCCAGCCCAGGAGAAGTCTCCTCCTGGCTCAGGACAAAGCCAGACCCTGGTGCCTGAGAATCTACTTTCCCTGTCTACCAAAAGATTGGGAGTGATTTGGGGAATTGATTTTTTTTTTAACAATTATTTAGTCTTTCAATTTTCAAAGGTTCTAAATAAAATGAGATATATTTTTACATAATTATAGCTAGTGTTTAGAGATTGTAAGAGTATTAGATACCCTTTTTTAATTTGTTTTTGTCTTTTAGAGACAGGGTCTCACTGTACAGTTCAGGCTGGCCTTAAGCTCACTTTGTAGCTCAGGCTGGTCTCGAACTCACGACAATCCTCCTGCCTCAGCTTCCCAAGTGCTGGGATTATAGCCTTGCACCACCATGCCTGGCGCCTATTTTTAATTTAATTTTTTTTTTTTTGTGGTACTGGGGATTGAACTCAGGACGTTGCACTTACCAGGTAAGTGGTTATTCTATTAAGCTATCTCCCTGGCCCTAGACAACCTTTTAAAACAAGCTGTTAGTAATCCTGATCACCCTGAGTAGAGTAAATACAATTTAAAGAGCTCAAATTTTCTTTTCTGAGGATATTCCTAGTGAATAATGAGTATAATTTACAAATCAGGATGAGAAATCTCAGTACCCTAAATAAATGCATTTACCAGAGTTTCTGAGCCCCAGTTGCTAAGCACTCACATCATAGTATAAGGAAAGGAAGCCAGGACTCAAGAAGCCAGGGAAAGGTCAGATGGCCATGAAGATTTTCTTTTCTTTTATTTGTGGTATCAGGGATTAAACTTGGGACCTTGCTCTTGCCAGGCAAGTACTTATTCTACTGAGCTGTCTCCCTGGCCCAAAAAGGCACAATGAATTTTTTAAAAATTTAGTACAGGGTCTATAGGGTCTCCTGTTTACATCCTCCCAAACACTGGGATTACAGGCGTGCACCACAATGTCATCTCAATCATCATCTCAGCTTGCCTTGGGGGCAGGGCCAGCATGGCACACAGGCGACGGAATCCTGGTCCCTACGTCTGCCTAAGCAGATGGCCACTGAGATATCTGGTCCACCTAACCATGGAGATTTGAGACTGCAGACAGCCTCTGAGCTGCTGGATCACCTGGGCTACTGGGACTGATGAGGAATCTGACAGCTGCTTTTCTGAATGCTGAAGTGTCTCTGAGTTATGGGCAGTGATGCCAAGGACACAGGGCCGCAGGCCAAGGGCTACATGAGCAGCAGCCTGCTGTGCAGGGAGCTTCAGCCACCACAGCTTCTGCTGAGCCTGTCAAGCTGCTCTGGCCCCCGCGTGTCCAACGTGCTTCCTCTCCAAAGCTTTCTGTCACACAACGAGAGCTTGTAGCAGCTTATTTTTTCTTTCCGTAGAGGAAAGCTATTAATTTGGGGAAAATATCCAGATACCATCCGTCAAACACACAAAACTGAGGGAGCAGAAATGAGGAGGAAGAGGCAGCGGCATCAAGCCTCTGCTGCAAGGGAAGGCCCTGGCCTCTTATCTGCCCCTGCCGGATCTCCTTACTCTTCTCCTTACTCCGGCCTCCAGAGTCATCTGCAGTGATTTCCTCCCCAGCCACAGCTGCTTGTTCACAGGTCTTCAGATAGCCTTTGGCAACCTTAGTTCTGGTTTCTCTCTAGTTCCAAGTCTGACTCCTTTCTGGCCACACTTTGCAATCCTTACAGGTTCTGGTTGAGTACCCAAGCAGTGTCTTTTAACCGGTGGTGCCCTTGGCCAGCCAGTGCAGCCTGTTCACCCAAGCACCCATAGCCTCTCAGCCAGGTGCTCTCTGCTAGGCCTGGAAGCTGAGTCTGCGGCTGGCCTGTTACCACCTAGTTTTTATATGAAGATAAACTAGTTTTTATTTTTTAAAGGAATAATAAGCTATTGGGATTTTTTTTTTTTTTGGTACACCAGGGATTGAACTCAGGACCTCACACTTGCCAGGCAAGCACTTATTCCACTGAACTATCTCCCTAGCCCCCAATTTTTTTTTTTTTTTGCAGTACCAGGGATTGAACTCAAGACCTTGCTCTTGCCAGGCAGCCACTTAAGCCACTGAGCTATATTCCCAGCGGGATATATTGTAATAAATGTCCTTTTTATTTTCTGGATGCACAAGAAAGTTTATACCTGCATTCTCACTTCATCGGATCTCATTCCAGATATTCAAATACAACTTAAAAATCAAGTAAATAAACATTTTTTTTTCAATAGAGAGCCTTTTTTCTTGGAGATATTGGAAAAATATATGTGTGGTGCTTTGTACAGTGACTGCAGATTCAAAACCTGGTACAGACAGCCCCAGAGACCAACCAGAGACAGCACGACACACTCCGCCATCTTTCTTGATCCCGCCCACACCCGCGCAGCCCCAGAGACCGGCCTGTGACAGCGCAGCCACAGCGCGGCCGACTGCCATCTTCCTCCATCCCGCCCACGCCCGCCCAGCCCCAGAGACGAGCCTGAGACAGTAGCTGACTCCAGCGGCCTCCTGCATCCCGCGCCAAGCTCTCCCAGCGAGAGCGAATTTACAGGACTCACCAGGCTTCCCAGGTCAGTGAGAGTGTGGTGAGTCTGAGGGAGAGCCATTGGCTTCTTCCCTCGTGCGCTACCCGGTTCCCTGTCCCCAAGCACTCCAAGCCAGTGACTGGCCTGAAACCTCAGGACCCACTCACCAACACCTCCCTGGATCCCCTGCCCTAAAGCCCGCTGAACGAGTGGGAATTTCCCTGATTCTCTGGGCATCAAAGTTCAGTGAGTGTAGAACTCCAGGCCCGCCGTGTGGAGAGACATTTCCCAGGGATTACCTGCCCCCCACCCCCCGCGGCCCGGTGACAGCTCCAGGCACACCGCGCCAGAGAGTGCCGGTCCCACCCCACAGCCCAAAACACAGTGCAGGTCTGCCTGGAGTGAGAACTCAAAGCCTTCCATGCCAGAGGGACTTTCCTCAGCAGTCCCCGGTCCCACAGCATGGCCTGAAACCCAGCGCAACCTGGCCTGTGAGTGAGAGGTCCAGGCCTGCTGCACCGGAGGGACCTTTCCCAACCTTCTCGGTTCCGGCCTGTAGACCCAGACCCAGCACAGGCTGACTGACCCAGTACAGCCTACTCGGTGAATAAGATCATCCACTATCCTTTTGTGAGCCCAGAAGACCCAGCAAAGCGCAGGCCCGCCCACCTTGACACAGGAGGGCTGACTCCAACAATTTTCCGGATCCTCGGCCCAAAGCCAGCTAAGAGGGGGAATTTTCTTTTTTCTTTTTCTTTTTTTTTTTTTTTTGGAACCGGGAATTGAACTTTAGGTCCTTGCGCTTGCCAGAGAAGCACTTATTCCACTAAGCCATCTCCTTGGCCCCAAGAGGGGGAATTTTCATTACTTGCTCTGCAACCCAGGGGAACCAAAGGAGCTGCAGCAAAAAAGGAACTGAACACAACGGCTAGATCCAGGATAGGCATACCTGAATAATCTCAAACTTAATAGACTGGCATCCGAATCTCATAGCAAGCTAAGGTTATAGCTGCACCAAAGCTCCACACCAAACGTCAAAGGTCAGTGCTATACAAAATGACAAAGAGAATGGGAAAAACACAATCCCAGACCTCAAGTCCACCAGTAAGGGCAGAGGACACTAGCTCAGCTGCAATGAATGTGTTAACAGATACAGCAGCATAGGAACAACAGCAGAAAGCTATAGAGGAAATAAAACGAGAAGTAATTCCCCAAATTAAAAAAGAAATATCTGAATACATAGTATCTGAAATAAAGAATGAATTCCAGAAACATTGGGTGGAAAAACTATGCTCACCCAGAACAAGGGCAGAGAGCACTATTCCAGCTGATATATATGAATTAACAGCATCTGAAGCAAAGAAACAACAGCAGAAAGATCATGAGGAAATCAAAGCAGAAATAAGTTCTGAAATCAAAAGGGAATTTTTTGAAAAAAGAGAATTCTTTGAAATCATAGCATCTGAAATACAGAAACAAGTCCAGAAATATTCAGAGGAAACCCAACTTGGAAGAAACACTGCAGAAAAAGAATTAATAACTACCTCTAAAGAAGACATGGGTAAAAAATTAATATCAGAAATATGATGGATTCCTTGAATGAGCAATACAGAAAAGAAATAGAACACAGAACACATCTGTGATATTTCCTTCATCCAGAACCCTGTGGGAGCACTTGTGAGGAAGGTCTCCTGGCGTCCTTGGTGATGCTGAAACCCACGTGATGTGCTCTCCCTTTGGCTTGTGTGTTCACTACTTGTTTCTCCTGTGTTGCCCAAATTGGTGGCTGTTTTTGACAGTAATGCAACTTGGAGCCAGGGTTGAGAGATGAGGAGCTCTCTTGCTTCAGGCTTCCTATACCTGAAATGTATGCAGTTTACTTTACCATAGATTTTACATTCATTTTTACTATAAGGATAATACATTGAAAGTACTCTGCACTGTTTATGCTCCCTAGTAAACTATTCCCTTTTTTCTTTTTATTAATCTTTTTTTTCTGTATTTAGGACAGTATCTACAGGATCTATGGGTCTCACTACATAGATCAGACTCATACTGATTCTCCTGTTTTCAGCCTTCAAAGTGCTGGGATTTCAGGCGTGCACCACCACCCCCAGTCTCAATCAGTCTCAGCACACTCGGTGGGCTGGGTTGGTACAGCACAATGAGGATCGAACCGTAGACACTGAGCTCCACCTGAGCAGATGTTTTAGTCCTTTGAGCTATCAGGCCTGCCCTAATTTTTGTTTTTAGTACACACTGACTATATTCATTGTGAGGATTTGTTTCCTTTTCATAACACATCTCATTTGGTTTGGTCTCTTCTGTTCCACTCATCTTTCAAAAGCATTTCGTGTCAGCATCAGATTCACTTATTTTATAGATGGTTATTATGATTGTACATACTATACTAACAAGCAAAATATAGTTTAAAATTACTATAGTAAGCTAAATGCGCTTGTAGGTACTTTGGTGGTGCTGTATTACAATAGCTTCTTTGTCTCTCTTTTTTTTTTTTTTGTATTTTAGGGGTCTACAGGGTGTTCAGGGTCTCACTACTAGATCAGACTCATAATGATCCACCTGTTTACAGCCTCCCAGGAGTGGAGATTACAGGTGCTCATCAGCACACCCAGTCTCAATTGTGGTCTCGCTGTACCTTGGCAGTGGGGCCAGCACAGCAGGATTCAGGATGGAATCCCTGTTCCTTGTGCCTGCTTGCAAGTGCTTTAAACTGCTGAGCTATTTGGCCAGCCATTTGCCTTTCATTTTCCTATCCTGTCTCTCTTGCACTTCACTCATATTTTGAGTTTGTCGTCTTCGTGAACCTGTATGATATTTAAGCTTGCAGGCCTCAGTGAAGTCACATAACGGTATCCTTAAAGGCTCATCCTTTTCCTGATGGATGACTGTTCATCCTTCCTTGCGATAGACAACTAGTCCTTGGTGTACAAATATCTGATTTGTTTCTGCACTCAACTTGTGTGTGTGTGTGTGTGTGTGTGTGTGTGTGTGTGTGTGCAGGGTCTCACTATGCAGCTGAGACTCATAGTGATCCCTCAGTTTTAGCCTCACTAGTGCTGGGATTGCAGTCATACCTCACCACACCAGGACTCCATCACCAGCTCAGCAGGCTGGGGGTTGGGCTGGTGAGGCATGCAGTGGCAGGGATCTAAACCTGGCCCCTGAGCTTACCTCAGCATGTGTGTAATCTGCTGAGCTATCCTCCAGCCCATGCACTCATCTTGGATGGACACAGACTCTTCCCAGATTTATCTATTATGAATTCAGTGGCCATAAAATGATTAACCATACATCATTCTGGTATGATGAGTTCAAATTTGGGGAAAAGGGGCCAGGGGATAGCTCAGTGGAATAAGCAGCTGCCTGGCAAGTGCAAGGTCCTGAGTTCAATTCCTGGTAATGCAAAAAAAAATTGGGAAAGATAACTGGAAGGGAAACAGAAAGATCACATTGAATTTCTAATTTTAGTTTTTCCTAGGAGTTCCATACTACTTTCCACAGTGGCTATACCATATCAAACTCTTACCAATGAAAAGAACGGATCCTTCTCACACACAGTCTTTCCTGTCATTAGTATTGATTCATTTTTTTAAAATGACCATTGTTTCCACAATGAGATGGATTCTCAGTGTTGTTTTAATTTGTATTTCACAAATGATCCGTGATGTTGAAGACTGCTTTCTTGGAGTTATGGGCCATTTGCACTTTATCATCTTTGAAGTAGCTATTCCTATCAAATGGCCATTCTTGGATTCATTGTTATGTTTCAGAGGACTAAGGTAAATAAGCCTCTAAACATATTATTTCACTTTCCTGTGTCTGAATAAGTAATACATACAATAAGTTTTTTTCAGTTCTGGAGGCCAGCTCTTCACTAAGTTTTCCATTGCTGTGCTGAAGCACTTTAGTTTGATTTGATCCCCTTTGCTGGTTCCTGTTTTGACTTCATTTTGTTGTGAATTTTTACTACATGCTTGTAATTCACACATGCTACAGTGCTCTTGGGGCGTGCTTACATGTACACATTACACCTTTGTTTTTCATTTTTTTAAATTCCCTTTCCTGTCCGTCTCCCTCCTCCTCCCCATCTGCTCCCTGACTTACACATCACACATGTTATGGTATTTTGAGCACAAGATACTGTTTATATGATTTACCTCGTTAGGGTCCTGCTCATGCCATACAATTATTTCTGTCATTTTCATTTCACCTTTCCTCCAGTCCTCTTCTCATTCCCTTGGGCCATTTTCCTCTAGACGGGATCTGTCCTCCTGTCCTTTCTCTCGATCTTCTATCACTTTCTCTGTCTTTTGCCTCACTCAAATGAAGGACACTGCATGATATTAATGCTCTCATTTGTGATTCATTTCACCCAGTACTGTGCATCCTTAGTGCATTCATTTATCTTCTGAAGCCTCAAATTTGCCATTCTCCATGGCTCAGCAGGGCTCCATTCAATGTTTACACTCTACGCTCTATATATGATCCTCTGTTGATGGGTATACAGGCTCCTTGCAGGGCTTCGCTATTACTTATTGCACTGCTACCAATGCTGTGCTGCACATGTAGCTACAGCAGGGTGACTCTCTGGGGAAGATATCGCAAAGAGGGTTAGCAGGATTGTGTGCAATTTCTACTCAGAGGTCTTTGAGAAATCTCCATTTGGATTTCCATAATAGTAGCACAAGTGGGCATTCCCACCATGCCATGTACAGGATTCACTCCTGAGAAGACTTGGTCATTGTCCCCCACACACACCAGGCTTCATCATCTGCACAGAACAAAGGCTCCAATGGTAGCTGCCCTGACCCAGAAAATCTATTGGCTTCCACTTCCTGCAGTGTAGCTGAAAGCAGAGCCTGCCCAGGGCCCTGAACACCTGTGGACATTTGTGGCTCTCTGAGTGCTGACAGACACCTTCCTCAATGCCCATGAGCCTCTTGTCCAAGTCCACATGCTGAATGTTCCATCTCCAAATTAAAAATTAAAGTATTCTGAGGACATAAATTAGTGTGAAGGCTTTGGCTTCATTCATCCATAGACATAAAACATATGACTGTCAGTACTATACATGGCAAGGAAGAATATACTCAAGAGAAATACAAAGCTAGGCATAGAGGAGAGGAGCACAGCTAGGGCTGCTCTGTAAGCAAAGTACAGCGTCTTCTGTTCTGGAAATGTGTGGAATCTTTGTGGCCTGTTTTTGGGTACACTTGAGCTGTTTCCAATAATTTCAGGAGGCCTTCAGGAAAGATCCAGTCAAGTTCTCTGCACCGGAACTTGGCTTTGCATCCAGGAGCAGTGGTCACAGCACCAGCAGAAGGCCCTGAAGGATTCATGTGGCTGTGTCATGACAGGAGAGTCATCCTTCTTCTTGTGAGGCATATAATCTGCAGCCATACAGGGAAGGGGTGTATTCTGGGAAGGAAGGGCAGCAGGAACCTGCACCCCAGGGGTCTTGCACTAGCACTCACCTGCAGGCACCTCATATGGTGGGGGATGCTGTGCCCAGGCCCAGGAATGCTTCCTCGCTCCTCTCACTTTGGACATTGTGGCTGGGGTTGGGGTTGTGCTGGGCAAAGTGGGAGTGGACCAGAGTGTAGGACAATAGTGGAGCAGGGGAAGGAGAAGTGGGGGTTCAGAACAGAGGACAGAGGAGCTGTGAGAGAGTGTTGTGTGGAGGACACAGTTTAGGGCTGTGGCCTTGTGGAGCAGGTTACAGATTAGAGGTCAGAATTCAGGAGCAATCTCAGAGAGCAAACAAAATTTTGCTGGGCTTGGAGGTGTCATTTCTGGGGGCTCCATAGCAATTATGGCATTCAAGTTTGCAACTCAGAGAATATCTCATGCCTGGGCCACAAAGTGAAGCATAAGCAAAATCTCAACCCTACAATCTCAGTTCTCTCTCTAGTGCATGGCCTTGGAGAACAGTCATCTTGCTAGATCACAGAATTGTCCTGAGTTTCTCACCCCACATGGCCAAGAACCTGAATTGAGGTGTGGAACAACACCTGGACACAGGAACAGATCCTGAGAAACCCTTCTGCCAACCCAAGTGATCCAAGAGCATTGCAGAACGGTGTAGGGACACAAAGATAGTGCAGTCTTTGGGGATCTGATAAATTCAATAAATTGTACATTAGTTTGTTTTCTGTTCAGTTGAGTAACCCATGGTCCCTTAAAGTAATTCTGTTCATCTTGGTTTAAGATATACAGGATCAGTTCTATAAATGTCATAATCCCAAAATGGCCAGGAGTAGACACAGAAACCCAAATGCTCTTTGAGGGCAGGGGACCCGAACAGCTACCACTATTGAGCACAGTGTGA
>PVKA01023918.1:0-34965 GCA_004027165.1 Ctenomys sociabilis
TCCTCCTCCTCCTCCTCTGTCATCACCTTTAATGGACTCTAGACTTTACCCAGAAGAGATTGAGGATCCCAAAGCCATGAAGGATAGATGTGACCACAGTAAATCCCGTGGGATCTACTTCAGATCAAGCTTGTACCTGTCAATAGATGAACTCTTCATTGGGGGTTGCAGGTGTTATTCTTGAAAAACAGGAAAAACACCTTTCAAAACAATTATTCACTAAGAATTGAGCACCCAGTGTACCGGACCCTGCACAGTGGGTTGGAGGGGCAACATGAGCCTGAGAAAGGGTTTCACACACTAGAACAAAGGGTAACAGCTCCTTGAGAGGCTGAAGCAGAAAGATCACAAGTTTGAGATCAGCCTGAGAAATGTAGCAAGATCCTATTTCAAGATAAATAATAAAAAGGACTGATTGGGTTTTCTTTTGTATTTCACATACCCACAGGATGCATCATTTTTGAACAAATGAAAAATAATCACCTCAGTCTCATAGGTAGAGCTGATAGAAATGATCTCATTGGTATCCTAAAACACTCTGAGCCCTGAGTATTGGATTCTCATGGACTAAGAGTTAGCAGATAAAGATTTGAGTGACTGTACAGTTCTATGATCATCAAGTGGGCTTACTGACATTGAATCTGACAGTGAGTTATTAAAACTCAGCTGCAAGCCACGCACTGTGCTGAACCCTGCCCAGTTGGACTTGGGATTTAGTTTTAAGGGTCTCTCACCCTTGCTGAAAAGACAGAAATACCTGCATCTCTGCAACAGATGAGTGATTTGGATGACAAGATACAACCTGTGGGGTCAGGGGCCCTGGATCTACCTTCATCTGAGCTCTGCCACTAACTGCTCTGGTTCTCAGTTTCCAGCTACGAAATCAGAGCTGTCTTAATATAATTCAAATTCCTTCCTGACATTACCATTGGTAATTCCCTATCTGTGTAAAAGTGCCAGGGGAGCCCAAAAGAGATCACTGAAAGTTGTGGAGCTGACATTTAAGTCAGAGTAACAGAAATGAACAGGATTACTGAAGGAGATGACAGAGAAATGTCTTCCGGGGGGAGGCAATGCAGAAAGGCTGTGCTAGGCCTGCAGAAGAGCATGAGCTAGGTGCAGGGCCTGGAGGGAATAGCATCAGGAAAAGAGCATAGGGAGGAAGGTAGGTGGGGCCCCTTGAGGGACCTAGGAAGAATTTGGGGCCATGTGGCCTAGAAACAATCCCATAACACAATGTACTGAGGTCAGAAATCAAGAGAAGGCATGAAGAGCAGCACTAGGGTGCAGCAATGCATCCCCTGGCTCATAGGTGAGAGCGAATCACCTTGAAGAGAGCATGTTTATTCACTGTTTTCATATTGAGATTGCAAGGCCATAGATGAGGTACACCAAGATGTTGGCTGCCCCCTTCCTCCGTCTAGGGTGGCTGATGAAACCCAGTTGTCATGGAGAAGTTCTCTTGGCCCCAGCAGAAGGGGTGACTCTGGCTAAAGGTGGCTGAGCAGCAGTGTGGTCCACTTGAATGGTCTCTCTGGAGTCCCATGGAGGGAGCCAGACCTGAGGGACTTTCGTTCTCTGGATCTTCCTGGACACGTGGCATCTGTTACCTGAAAACCTGTTGGAAATTCAGAATCTCAGGATCCACCCAGACTTACAGAATCAGAATCTTTCATCTCACAAGATTCCCAGGTCATCCAGGTAAGCACATTAACGTTTCAGATCTCCAGCTTGCTGAATAGCCTTCTCCTCACCCCACCTCCTCCTCTTTGTTTCCCGCTTAGTGGAAAGAGAAGTTCCTGAGCTTTCTAAGACCATGCTGGATCAGGTGCCTGATCCAGCCAATTTCTTCCTCATGTATTTATATGTTTATTCAGCCAAACACTGTTGAGCATGTTGTAAACACACACACACACACACACACACACACACACACATGTACCATCTGCATCCCTGGTGGTCCTGACCTTGTGTTGATACTTGTTGCAGGTGGAAAAAGACCTGGGGCTTGAGAAGGAAAATCGACTTACTTGGTTGGGTACATGTTGGTACATTGGCAAGAGAGAAAGAACACCAGTGTGAAGTGCTGACCCTGGAGTCCAAGGTGGGTAGAAGAGGATCAGACAGCATTCTACTATAGGGAGGCCTGCACAAGTCCACTGTGGGGGTGGGGTGATGAGCTTCTTGCTTGGTAGAGGACTGCTGTAGCTCCCCAGTGATGGCAACGGAGAAGCACGCCCAGTGAGAGCAGGTCCTCCAGGCTGGAGCTGATGAGCAGTTCTCACTGAGGGATGGTGGGTGCCACCAGTGCACCGAGCTCCCTGGAGAAGCCAGCAGACAGGAGAGTGCTGGGTTGGGACTAACTCATCATTAAATATAAAGCGCCACTAATGAAGCCAAGGAGACAGGTGGGAGTACGGCCGGGTTGTGTGTTCCAGTTGGCCTGAGAGGAGAATACTTGACATAAATGATGTTGCATGTGGCCTGGGGGACTATAAATCTTCCCACTCTGTGGTCCTGCTTCCTCATTGGAGCCCTGGGGTTCAGGAGTTGAGACAGCAGCTGGGAAGTCATGTAACTCATCTGTGAGGAGCTGAGGTGACTGATTGCTGGGCCCTGGAGGCTGGGGTGCAGGCCACCTTCACCTGGGAGTAGATGACAGAGGAGTCCTACGAGGAAAGAACACTTAGGTGAGGGCCAGAGCCAGTGACTCCAGGGCCGGCCACACAGGTCAGAAGACTCACCTCATTCCTGAGGCTCCTGGGTCTGGAGGATGCTGTGGAAAGAAGAGGTGTGTTCAGCCATGAAGGGGCTCTCTTGGTGCCCCTGGTTGCTGTATCCACCTCTCCACCCTCTGTCTCCTCCCTGCCCAACCTCCTTCAGCCTCACCACACTGACTGACCAGTCTTCCCTTCCACATCCCCTCACATATTCTCACACTTAGCTGCTAGGGAGCTCTCACAAGAAGGAAAACCTGCCTTTGCTTTTGTTAGTTCTTTGATTTCCGATTTGCATCATGCATTATGAAGAGGCAACACAGCCTGGAGCAGGCTGTAGAGGGCAGACTTCAGGCTCAGGGCACCCCTAACTGAACCCTGAGTCTGCCTCTCTACTCCTGGGATCTGGAGAAAGTCATTCAGCTTTTGCTTCAGTTCCCTCATCACATTATCTGTCTGCAGGGGTATTGTAACTGTATATGAATTTATTTGCACATATTAAATATTTATGTCTGTATAATTATGGTCTCTCATGTGCTGAGTAACTTTTTTGTGTGTAAGGTACAGACAAAGGCCTAACTATGTAATAATAACTAGAGAGTTCCTGTAACATTACTGGCTATGAAGATGGAGGAAGGAGATAGACATGGAGGATAGTGGAGGCCTTAAAGAGAAGTCAAGAAACACATTCACCCCTTCAGCCTGCGCAAAGGCACAGAGCCTCACCAGGACCTTGATTTAGCTCAGTGAGACCTATGTCAGACTTCCTGTCAGATAATCAGCATGTGTCATTTAATCTCACCGAATCTGTGGTAAGTTCTCGTATCAGCAATAGCAAACTAACACAGGCAGGACAGTCCAATGGGCTGATGTATTAATGCCCCTCCTGTCCCAAATTCATGTGCTGAAGCTCTAAACCACAGACTGATGGTATTTGGAGATGAAACTTTTGGGATAATTAGATCATGCTGGAATTAATGTCCTTATAAATTAGGAGAAAGATGATCTTTCTTCTATTCAAGGATACAGCAAGACAGTATCTGTCTGCAAGCCAGCAAAGGGCCCTTATGCAGAACCTGACCATGTCAGCACCTAGCTCTTAGACTCCCAGCCTCCAGAACTGTAGCTAATAAACACTTATCCTTCAAGTCATCCAATCTAGAGTATTCCATTACACCAGTCTGAATGAAGACAGCAAGGGATAATAGCCCTGCTTCATTTTACAGATGAAGATGCTGGAACTAGAAGGTGATGAGTGACTGCCTGGGGTGATGATGTTATGCAAGAGACCCTGAGGCCATCAGTAGAGACCAGAGAAAGCATCACTGCATGGTGGGGTGGGATTGACCTCAAACAGTGTAGGGTCAAGTTAAGAAGCCCCTGTACCCCACTGTAAGCAGTAGCTCTGTGCCTCGTTAGTCTAGACCTATCGAGATGGTACAAAATTGGCTGTCAGGGTTGATGCTGGCCAGAAGAGAGACTCAGATATTACCTGTGTGTTTATTTTCCTCTCCGTTTCTTCGCACTTCTGAGTAAACCACGTCTTGTCCTCTAGGATTTACTTAGAAACAAGGGAAGTTTCAGAGGCCACACAAGCACTTTGTTCTTTTCTGAGCTGCTCCCTCCCCTTCCAGACAGTTTGTTGTCTGGAAGAACTAGAGCCCGCCAGACCCATATACAGTCCATCCTCATCTCTGGTCCCAGCTGCCTCCCATACCAACCCTTCTGCACCCGCAAAAAGAGAGGCCCCTCTGTTCTTACCATTGAGGTACACTGGTTGCAGTTCTATCCAGCCTGGTACATTGTGGTAGGTGGCCTCTTGGGAGTTTGAATCTGAAGGGTTCCTGTGAAATTCAGAAATATCGCTCTTTTCTAGGAAGTCTACAGAATAACTATGCCATTCACTTTCAGTCAGTGAAGTTTTACTATAGGGTGGCTGGCAAGTCTAGAAACATAGGTAAATGTATACAAATTATCTATGCATATTATGTTATAAATCTTGAGAAATTTGTATCACCTGCCTTTCCAGGTTTTTTTAAGCAACACACAGAGTTAATGCTTAGAACAATATTGCATTAGTTCTCTTTTCTCCCCTGCCCCAACTTTTTTTTTTTTTTTTTTTTTTTTTTTTTTTTTTTTTTTTTTTTTTTTTTTTTTTTTTTTTTTTTTTTTTTTTTTTTTTTTTTTTTGTATTTTTTAGTAAGGGCCTATAAGGTCCACAGGGTCTCACTACATAGATCAGACTCATAGTGATCAACCTGTGTTCAGGCTCCCAAGAGCTAGGATTATAGGCAAGTGCCACCACGCCCAGTCTCAATGGCCTTCTCATTGCACCCTGGGCGCAGGGCTGGCATGGTATGCTCAGGAATGGAATCCCATCTACTGTGCTCTAAGCAAGCACTTTAATCTGCTGAGCTATCTGGCCAACCCTTTTGTCCCCATTTTGTAGATGAAAAAAAGGAGTTTCCATAGGATTAAATGACTTATGAAGGCCATATAACTAGAAAGAGGAAGTGCTACAATTCAAACTAGGGCCCCCAAAATCTTTACTATTAGAAAAATCAATGCTTATAAATCAGTAATCAGAAATGCTTAGAGGAACTCAGAGTACTTTGGATATTGCTACCATACCCAAGGATAGGGTATGAACCTTGGTGTGGGCCCTAAAGTCAGCCTGTAGAATCCAAGATGGTAGCCCTTTATCCTAGGCACCCATCTTGCTAGCAGAGTGGTCTCTGTGTGAGCAAGTTTTGTGGCTATACCTTCTCGACTGTCATCACAACAGGAACTGATTAGGTTGGTTCTACCCAAACTTTCCAGGCTAATGAAACTGAATGGTTTCAAGGCATGGATGGGTTTATAATTTGTCATTCAGATAACTAAGCCAACAATTACAAGGGTGTGAGATAATAAGTGAAGATCAACTAACACATGAGAACAGGGTCTATGGAGATAAGGAAGATGAGACAATGTTACAAATTGCCTTGAATTATCCCAAGGAAGGTGCCAATCCAAAGCAGATACAACTTCAACAAGCCAGGAAACTGAACATTGATAATCAGATTCATTCCAATTGTTACCCTGTGGGCATTTCATTAACTTCACAGGAATCTATCCCAGATCTTTCTTACCTGGAGAAGTCAAGGGCAGACTTGTCTCCTGAAAAACAAAGCACAGGGATGTTGGATTCCAGCCAAGGAAAGCTTAACAGGGATATAACACAGGAAGCTCACACAGATTGCTGGGAGTTGCTGTCCCTGAATAATAATCCTAGGTTTGTCCAAAGAAGGTGGTAGAAGGGACAAAAACAACTAAACTTGGCCTTAGTCTCCAGAGGGGTGTAGCTATAAATTGAAAGGGGGTACACAGTATCCAATCTCTTAAACTAGAGTTTTAAAGATAACAATCTCTAAAAACTATAGGCAGCCTAAGATAGGACAGATACACAGCTACTTCCTCTTAGTTCAATGAGAAGAAAGGTTTGCACTAATATTATTTAGACAAGATATCATGTCTGAATCTT
Organism: Ctenomys sociabilis; assembly: GCA_004027165.1. NCBI lineage: Eukaryota > Metazoa > Chordata > Mammalia > Rodentia > Ctenomyidae > Ctenomys > Ctenomys sociabilis. The sequence goes on from PVKA01023918.1 coordinate 6,241, forward strand.
GTTCTCTGAATAACTACTATGAAGACAACAATATGCAATGTATTAATTATTATAATTGACCTACTAACCTCTTTTGAAAATTTTTCATTGCTATTTTATCTTTACTCTCATTAAAATGAGTTTTATAAAATTAAAAAAATAAAAAATATAGGCAGTCTAATAGACCTGATCACCTATGAAAATACTGTACATTTTAAAAAATCGCTAAGTTTCCAAGTCCAATTTTTTCCTGTATTTGTTTTACCTTTAGGTCTTTCTCTCCCTTCTCTCATTCCTTGGGGGGTTGGGGAAGAAACAGAGGGGAAAACACTCCAATTTATGAAGTTGGACTAACTCCATCTCATTAAGGCTGTTCCACCTCATCGGTTGTTTCAGTAGCTTTGCATTTGGTAAACAGGACTTATGAGGGACCCAGGGGGACAGACGAAGGACTATGCAATGTGCAAGGAGGAGCTACTGGAACCCAGTAGCCACTTAGTCAGCAGAGTCTGAAAAACAGAAATAAGAAGAGTGCTGGCTCCAGAACAAGTGTTCCAGGGAGCTACCCACCTGCTTTTCTTGAGAACCAGAAGTAAAACAGCAGTGCTCCAGCAGCAGCAAAGCCCACCATACTGAGTAGTGCCCCGGTGACTCCTGTAGCTAGAGTACCTCTTCTGTTCTTGGTCAGCCCTGCAGGGAAGACCCCATGCATGAGCCCCAAGGAGAACTGGCCTAGGCCTCTGAATTTGATGCTTGGGAGAGACGATGAGCCAAGGTGATCAACTCCTAAGGTTAAGTAGGTGCCGGTGTGACACAGGACAAGGCCCATGCTTTGATCAGGAAGCTTGTCTCGGTGCCTCAGGTGAGACTTGGGGGTCAAGATGGATGGTGACCAGTGAGAGAGGAGGCAGCCAGCTGAAGAACTTTGCTTTCAGCAATGTTTGTTTTCTCCACATCTACTCATCCCATCACTTCAGAGTACAATTGGAGAGTTATCACCATAGAGTGTTTGAAAAGAACTTTTCCTTGTCATGCACCATGAGGATTATTATCAGAGTGGCATAGAGAACATAGTAAGTGTCTTTCTCTGGCTTGAGCATAAGAAACTTACCTGGAATGAAAAGTGTCACCACCTCACTCTGCTGGGCCCCCAAGCCATTGTCAGCCTCACAAGAGTAGTTTCCAGAATGTTCTGCAGTTAGGGAGAAGTTGAAGGACACTCCTTTTCCAGAGTAAGTTGAGTCATTCCTCAAAGTGACATTCTCATGATAGAACCGGTACCAGATTGGTGGAGTGCCTCTCAGGGCCTCACAATGAAGCTCCATCTCATCCCCCACAACAGCTTGGGGCCTGGGGACCCTGAGAGTGAGGACAGGGCGGGACACTGGAACTGAACAAGAATAATATTTCAGTAGTAACTGTGCTTTTAATATATTTGTTTAGAGACAAGTTCTTACTACATCAGTAAGTTATCCAGATTGGTTCTGAATTTGCAATTCTCCTGCCTCAGCCTCCCAGAGTGCTGGGAGACATGTGCATGGGTGTCCTGCTTGCTTTGAACACATTTGTAAGAAAAAGAAAATATTTTATACAAATAGAAAATGTCAAGTTTCATCCAATCTTGGAAAAATTGAAACACATATGATAAACTAAGCTAATTTTTTTGATCTGCAAATAGCTTTTCATGTAGATAAATGTATAGTAGAAAAAGTGTAAAATGGCCAAAAACTTCTAATAGCTAATGAGTATACAGCAATATTCTTGGGCCAGAGAGATAGCTCAGCAGACTAAAGCACCTGCTCAGGCAAGCATAGGCAAGTGCAGAGACTGTGCTTCAATCTCTGGTACCACGTGCCATGCCAGCCCCACCCTCAGGGTGTGGTGAAGCATGCCTGTAATCCCAGTGCTGGGGAGTCTGAAAAACAGGAAGATCTCTGTGAGTCTGAGCTGCATAGTGAGATACGGCAACAACCAAATACATTAAAAGAAAATATTCCCACTTTCCTTATTAATTAATTAAACATATACAAACAAGTATAAAGACTATTCCTTTTTCGTTCATTGGATTGATATTCCTTCATAGATTTTTGGTATTTGGATGATGTTGTCGATAAACAGGTCATTTCCTATACCCCAGGTGGGGAATGCGGATGTAAAGCTACTGCCTTGAAAGGCAATGTGAGAATAACTACAAAATTTACAAAATATGTGAACTCTGATCCAGAAAACATACTTCTATGATCATATCCTTTAGGAATACAGTTCTAAGTAGGCCAAGATATTTGTGCAAAGATTTCTCATATAGAATTTTTGCAATAGCTAACGCTTAGTAATGCCTTAGTAAACTGGGTCATGAAATATTGAAATAGCCAAGACGTACAAGATGTATTTTTAAACCGAAGTGCAATTTGTATTGCTTTCTCTAGAGTGTGATGCAACTTTTGTAAAAGACATTCCATGTCTTGATGTTTGCAGAATATTTCTGAAGGCAGTAGTTGTGTCTCACAAGAGGATATAGAAAGAAAACTTTGCTTTTCAGTGTGGGCCTTTTTGTACTATTAGAATTTTTATCAAAGATTTATGTACTCTCTCAGTATGACAACATATTAAAAACTATAAAAACTTATGTTAAAACATAACCCACAGAGCACGAAGAAGTGTCACAGTGCAAATGAATGTAAAAAGTTAGATAAGGCCATATTTCAGCCTCATTTTCCCTTTGCTAGCTATGTCTTTCAGCCACTTATCTCACCTCTCTAAGCCTCAATTTTCTTTCCTGAAAGGTAGGGATAAATCTGTCCCCCACAAATGTATCTGAATTATTAAATGAAGTACTGCCTAACCACTGCACAAGGCCTGCAGTGCTCATGGCTCAATTAGTGTTGATGATACAGTATTGATAATGATGTTGAGAAACACACCCCTCCCCCCCCCACGCTGGTTGTTCTTCCCAATTCATATCCTGATAGACTCTAATGACACAATTCATCCTGGCTGGGCTAGAAGCCCTAGCGCATGACGATAAAAATATCAGAATAACATGCAGGGAATTATAAAACCAAAGGGATGAGGGTGAGCAGAAAATTATAAAATCAGAAGCACAGTGTAGGAGGTGCTGACTTCCTGGGCTGTGAGACAAGGATGGCAGCACTGTGCCAGCAGACCATGCCTGCACTCTTGAGAGAGGTCATTGGCCAACTGGAAATGGTCCTTTAGATCTCAGAGGAATACTGGCTGCGGCAGATGCTGCTGATAAGTGGACAAGTGGGTGAAAGGTGGGGAGACTGAGCTCCTTGGATGGGGCAATGCACATCTAAAGTCAAGTCACTTCTTAGATGCCAAAACAAGTTAGCTATACCAGCCACCTAGTTGAGACTAGATTCTGGACAGGGATTCCCAGATCAAGCTGCTTGTTTAATTCTGTTTCCATGCTCTGTCATACTCAGGGATCCAACCAAGAACGAGAGAGGCTCAGCCTAAATTTTGCTTTATGTGAATCTGAGTGTGTTTGCCCACCATTGTATGATCTTTTGTTTTTGAAATAAATTCCAGGGGCAGAAATAGTTAGTGTCTCCTTTGTACATCTTTTTTCCAGATACATTTGAGTCTAGCTATTTTGTGTCTACAAAAATCACAAAATTCAAAGGCAGGGGGTAGATTGTCATGACTTCTATCTAGTATGATTTTTCCCCACTTTATAACCCAGAAGATTGAATTCAATATAAAAAGAATATTTAGCCAAGCTAATACAGCTAGTTATTTTCAGTTCCTAGTCTAGAATATTCATCTCAACAGCTCTGAGCATACTTTTGTCATAATTCACTTCTCCCTAAACAGAGATTTGGAGTTCAGTTCACAGGAGGGCATCGCTGAACAGGTACAAAGTTATTAAGGAGGAGTTTTTAAAAAAAGAGGGAAGAGTTTTCCCTCTCTTATTACACTTAATGGCCACAGATCAAAAGACAGCCTGCAGAATGGTGGGATTTGATTCATGGGGAACATTTCCACCTCATTTCATCTGGCTTGCCTGGTCTCTGCCCTAGTCATCTGTGTCCTGTCTTTCAGGAATCACAGAATGTCTCTCCCAAAAGGCTGCACACATAACTAATGCTAACACACTATTTCAGTGTAGAAAGTAAGCAAAATTTATATGCTAGGTAATAAAAGAAGAGCAACACTAGAGGTTCACTGGGAGTCAAAGAGACTCACTCAGACACAAAATAGCCTAATATGGTCAGGAACAGAGAAACCCATTCTCAGAACTCTGGTTTTTCTTTTGCATCCTAATTTCAGATTACAGTATAGCTATGTTCTAGAAGGTCTTCTAAGCATTGTTAGTGAAGACTGTTATTCACAAAGACTTCTTAACTGTGCTGCTGGAAAAGTCCAGCTTCCCAAAACCAAATTTCAAAAAGGCACTCTGGAGATAAGATGTACATGCAGATGCCACCAAAGAGGGAAGCTTTAGCCTCAGCTACTGCTTCTGGGAGCAGGAGGCATAGGCAGTTCTTGGTTGTGCTGCTGGTGAGCAGAGGCAACTCACCTGTGACTTTAAGTGACATCAGCTCACTGCGCTGGGCTTCCAAACCATTGTCAGCCTCACAGGAGTAGTTTCCAGAATGTTCTGAAGTTAGGGAGAGGTTGAAAGACACCCCTCCTCCAGAGGGGGCTGAGCTGTTCCTCAGGATGACATCCTCATGGTAAAGCTGGTACAGGATTGGGGGCGAGCCTCTCAGGGCCTCGCAGTGAAGCTCTACCATATCCCCCACCACAGCCTGGGCCCTGGGGGTCCTAAGAGTGAAGATAGGGCGAGACACTGGACCTGGGGGAGGAAAAACAGCCATCAGCTCCTCCTGATTAAATGTATTCTGCCATACTAAATGTATTTCATCCTGGAAACTACATTCATTAGATTTAATAACCTTCTGATATTACTGAGAAGCCATCTGTAATTTCTTCAGATATCAGGAAACCATAGCATTTGTATTTGTTATTTGTAGTTCAGAGTACTTACATATATACAAACTGAAATGTGTTTCAAACATCTGAAAGCAAAGATTAAACTGAAACCTGGGCATCTGAGAAGTTAGAATACTCTTGTGGAAAAAGGGAAATCAGTTCAAAAAGGACCATTGGACAGTTCCCAGCAGTACCAGGTCCCAGGCCACAGCCCCAGACCCAGCGCTGCTCAGCTGGTCTGAGAGCTCCAACCCTCCGCACTGGAGAGACAGTTCCCAGGGGACTCAGGTCCCACTCTGTGGTACCGGACCCAGCACAGCTTGGCTAACCCAGCACAGCCTACCTGATGAATAAGAACATCCACTATCCTTTTGGGAACCCAGCAGACCCACCAAAGCGAAGGCTTACCCACCTAGAAAGCGACCAGCCAGCCAAGATAGTGGGAATTTTCACTACTCACTCTGCATCCAGATTCAGTTCCTGCTCACCTGACCAGGGAACCAAGAAAGGGGAACCACAAGAGCTGCAGTAAAAAAGAACTGAACACAAGAGCTAAATCCAGGCCACGCATAACGGGATAATCTCAAACTTAAGAGACTGGCATCCGAATGTCATCACATGCTAAGGTTATAGCTGCATCAAAGCTCTACACCAAATATCAGAGGTCAGTGCTATACAAAATGACAAAGACAAGGAGAAAAATGCAATCTCAGGCCTCCAGTCCACCAGTAAGTGAAGAGGACACTAGCTCAGCTCAAATGAATGAATTAGCAGATATGGAAGCAAAGGAACAACAACAGAAAGGTATAGAGTAAATCACATGAGAATTAATGCCTGAAATAAAAAAAAAATTGAATGCATAGCACCTGAAATAAAGAATCTAATGCAGAAACATCTGGGGGAAAGCAGAACAAGTGCAGAGAGCACTATTCCAGCTGAAACGTATGAATTAACAGCATCTGAAGCAAAGAAACAACAGCAGAAAGGTCATGAGGAACACAAAGCAGAAATAATTTCTGATATCAAAAAAGAATTCTTTGAAATCATAGCATGTGAACTACACAAACAAGTCTGGAAATATACAGAGGAAACTGAACTTGAAAGAAACTGCAGAAAAAGAATTAATAACAAACTCTAAAGAAGACATGGATAAAAAAATAGAGAACATCAGAAATATGACAGATTCCTTGAAAGAGCAATACAGAAAAGAAATACAACACACGAAACACAGTCAAAGAGATATAGAAGAACTAAAAATAGCAATCATGACTTTACAAAACTGTTGAGTGAAAACGAAGACAGAGTTTCAGATCTTGAAGACGCCAGTGCAGCTAGTGAAAAGGTGAGAAAGGATCTCTTAAAAACAATGAGAATGCAGGAAAAAATAATCCATCACCTACAGGATGATGCCAGGATGAACAATGAGAATAATTGGCATAAATGAGAATGAAGGAGTTAATACAAATGACAAAAAAAAGGATTTGGGGAGAAGTAATCACAGAAAACTTCCCAAATATGAGGAAACAATCCAACATTCAGGTAACAGAAGCATACAGAACACCAAATAACTTCAACCCAAGTAAAAACACACCGAGGCATATAATAATCAAGATCCCAGAAATCCAATACAAGAATAATATACTGAAAGCTGCTAGAGAGAAGAAGCAGATCGCATTCAAAGGAAAACCCATCAGAATTACAGCCGACTTCTCTACACAAACAATGAAGGCAAGGAGAGCATGGAGCAGAGTTCTTCAAGTCCACGAAAACAAATTCCAGCCCAGACTATTATACCCAGCAAAACTCTCTTTCAAGTTTGATGGAGAAGTGAAATGCTTCCACAACAAACAACAAATAAAGAATTTCAGCCTTCAGAGGCTGCTGAAAGATGTTCTAGAGAAAGACCACAATGACCAGAACTCCATGAATGAGAATGGAAGGAGCCCACTAAACAGGACAGACAATTAAACACAGGACACAAAGGAGTAAACAACACTAGGTAAATATCATGACAAACATAAGTCAACACATTTCAATTACAACCATCAATGTAAATGGACTCAATTCACCAATTAAGAGAAATGGACTGCCACAGTGGATTAGGAAACAAAATCCAAAAAATGCTGCATACAAGAAACACACTTAACTCAAAAGGACATTCATAGGATCAAAGTCAAAGATGGAAAGCAATACTACATGCCCCAGCACTCAGAAAAAAGCAGGAGTAGCAATTCTGTTCTCACACAGTCTCAACTTCAAACCAAGAAGGATCAAACGAGACAAAGAACACCACTATATACTGGTCAGGGGAAAAATTCAAGAGCAAGAGGTAACATGCATAAATATCTTTGCACCTAACACAGGACTACCCAACTATGTAAGAGAAATCTTAACAGACATGAAAAACTTAATGTCTAAGAACACAATCTTAACAGGAGACCTTAATACACCCTTATCTCAAAAACATAGGTCAACCAGACAAAAAATTAGCAAGGAAGTAGCAGAACTGAACCAGAGCTTGGAATAAATGGACCTGGTGGACATATACAGAGTGTTCCACCAAACCACAGTTGAATACACATTTTTTTCAGCTGCACATGGGTCATTTTCCAAAATAGACCACATACTAGTCCAGAGGTCATGCCTAAGTATATGCAAGAAAATAGAAATTATCCCATGCATACTATCTGACCACAATGCAATGAAACTGGAACTAAATGTCAAAAGAAACCAGAAAAACTCACTAAATTCATGGAAACTAAACAACACCCTACTCAGCAATCAATGGGCCACAGAAGAAATTAAGCAAGAAATTCAACAAAATCTACAATTCATTGATAATTCAAGCACAACTCACTGGAATTCATGGGATGCGATGAAAGCAATTCTTAGAGGGAAAATGAGAGCTATGAACTCACACATTAGGAAAACAGAAAGGGAACAAATTAGCACCCTTATGCTGCACCTCTGACAACCAGGAAAAGAAGAGCAAACAAAACCCAGAGCACAAAGATGGGAAGAAATCATAAAGATTAGAGCAGAAATTAATTCAATTGAGATGAAGAAAACAGTTCAAAGAATCCACAAATTAAAAAGTTGGTTCTTTGAAAAACTAAATAAAGTTGATAAGCCTCTAGCCAACCTCATCAAAAAGAGTCAAGAGAAAATTCAAGTACATGCAGTAAGGAATGAAAACTGTGTAATCACCACAGACCCAGTGGAAATTCAGAAGACTATCAATAGCGACGTTAAGAATCTTTATGCTCACAGAATAGAAGACACAGAAGAAATGGACAGATTCCTCGAAAGGTACAAATTACCAAAACTGAACCAAGAAGATACAACAACTCTCAAGAAGCCAATAACAGCCAACAACATACGAAATGTAATAAAAAGCCTACCGACAAAGAAAAGTCCAGGTCCTGATGGATTCACAGCTGAATTCTACAAGAAATTTATAGAAGATATAATTCCTATACTCCTCAAAATCCTCAATGAACTTGAGAAGGAAACAATCCTCCTAAAATCATTTCTGGAGGCAAGTATTATACCGATTCCAAAACCAGGGAAAGACACAACCAAAAAGGAGAACTACAGGCCAATCCCCCTCATGAACATAGATGCAAAAATACTCAATAAGGTCGTAGCAAATAGAATACAGCAAATCATCAAGAAGATCATACACCATGACCAAGTAGGATTCATCCCAGGGATGAAAGGATGATTCAATATTTAAAAATCTATAAATGTAATACACTATATTAATAGACTGAAATCTAAAAACCACATGATCATCTCAATTGATGCAGAGAAAGATTTTGACAAAGTCCAACACTCATTCATATTCAAAGTCCTACAGAAAATGGAAATATATGGACTCTACCTTAACTTGATAAAAGCCATCTATGACAACCCAAAAGCTCATATAATCCTAAATGGGGAAAAACTGAAATCTTTTATTCTTAAATCAAGTACAAGAGAAGGATTTCCTCTATTACTCCTCCTATTCAATATAGTCTTGGAGTCATTAGCAACAGCCATTAGAAAAGAGGGAGAAATAAAGGGAATAAGAATAGGTAAAGAAGTTAAATTATCACTCTTTGCAGATGACATGATACTTTACTTGGAAGACCACAAAAATTCCACCAAGAAACTACTAGAACTGATAGGGAAATTCAGTGGCATAGCAGGATACAAAGTCAGTACTCAAAAGTCAATAGCATTCCTCTACACAGATAACAAGCACACTGAAAGGGAAACAATACCTTTTACAATAGCACTGCGTAAAATGAAATACCTTGGGATTCATTTAACCAAGGAAGTCAAAGATCTTTTCACGGAAAATTACAACACCCTAAGAAAAGAGATTACAGAGGATTTCAGAAAATGGAAAAATATTCCATGCTCCTGGATAGGAAGAAGCAACATGGTGAAGATGGCCATACTCCCAAAATTGCTGTACAGATTTAATGCAATCCCTATCAAACTGCCACCAACATACCTCCCAGACCTACAGAAATCGTTTCTATAATTTATTTGGAACCACAAATGACCTAGAATAGCAAAGGCAATCTTGGCCAATAAAGACAAGGCAGAAGGCATCGCAATTCCTGACTTGAAATTATACTACAAGGCTACTGTGATAAAATCAACAGGGTATTGTCAATGAAATAGACCTGAGGATCAATGGAATAGATTAGAAGACGCAGAGGCATCTATAACCACACTCAGCTGTCTGATCTTTGACAAAGAGGCCAAACAAGCTTACTGAAAGAAAGATAGCCTCTTTATCAAATGGTGGTGGAAAATCTGGCTTTCTACATGGCGAAAACTAAAATTTGACCCAACTCTATCAACATGCACTAAGATAAAGTCAAAATGGATTAAGGATCTAAACATTAAAACAGAAACACTCAATCTCCTGGAAGACAAGGTAGGAGGAACTCTTGAAGACATAAGGGTAGGTAAAGAGTTCATGAACAAACATATATTCGCACAGGAAACACTTGAAAGAATCAAAGACTGGGTTCAACTCTTCTTGAGGAGTTTCTGCATGTCAAAAGAAATTGTCAACAAAGTGAAAAGACAACCCACAAATTTTGAAAAAATCCTAACTAATAAGCAATCAGACAGAGGTCTGCTGTCTAGAATATATAAAGAACTAAGATATAACAGGGCCCTCAAATTTAAAAACCCAATTCAAAAATGGGCATCTGAGATGAATACATACTTCTCAGAGGACAAAATTAAGGAAGTGAATAAATAAGTGAAAAAATGCTCCACATCACTAGTCATCCATGAAATGCAAATAAAAACAACACTGAGATACCATCCTGTTATATCTTAGTTCTCCTATAGCAAGGCCCTCAAATTTAAAGACCCAATTCAGATGTGGGCATCTGAGATGGATACATGTTTATCAGAGGACGAAATTATAGACGTGAATAAATTTATGAAAAAATGCTCCACATTACTAGCCATTCATGAAATGCAAATAAAAACAACACTGAGATACAATCTCACTCCAGAAAGAATGGCTTTCATAAGGAAATCAACCAACAACAAATGTTGGAGAGGTTGTGTGGAAAAGCGAACACTTCTCCACTGCTGGTGGGAATGTAGACTGGTACATCCATTGTGGAGATCAGTGTGGAGACTCCTCAAAACAGTAGGACTGGAAGGTGGCTATTTCCCTACTGGGAATTTTCCCAGAGGCACTGAAAACATTATATCATAGCGATATATGTGCACCTATGTTTATGGCAGCACAATGTGTGATAGCAAAATCTTGGAAACATCCAAAATGTCCATCACATGAGGAATGGTTAAAAAAGATGTGTTATTTCTATATAATGGAGTATTACTCAGCTATAAAGAATGATAAAGTTGAAGCATTTATATTGAAGTGGATGCCACTTGAATATATACTCATAAATGAAATAAACCAGACACACATGTGCAAATATCGTATAGTCTCCTTAGTATAAGAAGTCAAAAGAAGAAATACAAATGGAAATGTACAACAACAACTAAAAACAACTGAGTCAGATAGTTAGGGCAAAGTGAATGGCATATGCTGCAGGGTATTAATTAGGCTTTCTTCTGGATGTTTAACAACCTAAGTTCACAGATCAAAATTGGAGCCAGCCAACATTTTAACCCTCGCCTCTCAAGTTCAGCAAAGACTCAGGGCATAGGAGAACCTCTACTGTAACATCATGAAACTCAGTTGTGCCCCAAATTTTCTGATCAAGGAGATTATGGAGCCACAGAGGAAAGAGACTGATGATCTAATGTGTGCCTGGAGAGAGTCACATGGAGAGAAAACTTTCTTTCTTTTTTTTGTTTTTTTTGTTTTTTTTTTTTTTTGTTTTTTTTTTTTTTGAGACAGGGTCTCACTATGTAGTTCAGGCTGGCCTTAAACTCACTTTGTAGCTCAGGCTGATGTTGAACTCACAACAATCCTCCTGCCTCAGTCTCCCGAGTGCTGGGATTACAGGCCTGTGCCACCACACCCGGCTGAGAGACAACTCTCTCAGGCTCTCACAGAGAGCAAACTGGTTAAGCATTGACCATGACTCATCCACATGATGACACAGACAAATGTTCTACAGAGTAAGGTACAGGATTACAAGATAAACCCTGAGGGGACTTCACTGACTTCATCATAAACAAAAGCTACATCTTTTGGTATATAGGTCTTGATCTCTCTCAGTCTTAACCATCCAGCAGAAAAGTATAAAAATGAGGTATACAACGTGGGGCCATAATAATACGTTGAGCTGTAAATGGCTATGATCTACAACTTTTTCAGATAACTCACTATTATTGTGGTATGCTGGTCTGTGTTGGATTGTGTCGCCAAGCTCAGGCATGTAAACTGGCTTAATGACAATAGAGTGCCCATCTTTGACAGGTCTGGACAAAAAAAAAAAAAAAGGTATACAAAGGAAGAATCATGATGTGTGTGTATAAACAGTACAGCTAGGATAAATATGCTGTACTTCTGCATAATTCTATGAGAAGCAAGATTTGCACTAATTGTGGTTAAACAAGATATTAAGTTGGCTTCTAGTACTATGGACAAACACTAGGGAGATAACAAGGTGGAAAGTATTAATTATTGAATCTGTGATATAACTCATCTAAAAAGAAAAGATAAGTATGTAGCTACACTGTCTTCATTCATTGATTGGAGATCCGCTATAATAATGCCTGTAAGTATAATATCATTTATGCAACTTGTACGACACCAAAACATTACGAAAACATTTTGCGATGTATTAATTTATCAAATCTGTCCTGTTAATTTGTCTTAAAACTGTCTCATTGCTATTTGTTCTTCAATAAAATAATAATAAAAAAATGGACCATTTTACTGGTTTACATAGCCACAGTGTGGGCCCTATCCTGGGCTAGCCAAGGGAGCCCACAAGACCAGGTGTGATAGCACACTCCTGTAATCCCAGTGCTTGGGAGGCTGAAAACAGGAGGATCACTAAGAGTCAGATCCATGTAGTAAGATTCCGTAGACCCTGTACTAAATTACATTTTTAGAAAAAGCAAAGAAAACTGAGAAGGATTGACCAAATAGAGAAGTGATCCTGGAGAAAGTAGAATCACTGAAACTACAGAAGGGAGAAAGATTTCAAGAAGATAAACCAACAGTCGGTCTAGCATTTCATCTATCATTGTGATCATCTGACAAGAAGGGGAAGTTTTAAAATTATATTTCTTTTTTTTTTTTTTAATTTTATGTATTTGGTACGGAGTCTCACTATGTAGCTTGGACCCATAGTGATCCTCCTGTCTCAGCTCCCCTGTGCTGGGATTACAGGCATATGCCATCATGCCCAGTCTTGCAGGCCAGCTTGGCACACCCAGGGAAGTGCCCACACTGTGGAACCTGGGATTAAACCCAGGTCCTTGTGCTTGCCTAGACAGGTGTTTCACCTGCTGCGCTACCTCTGCAGCCTGAGAATGATATTTCTAGATGGCACCTTTGCAATTAATGTATCTGTACAAGTTTCTCTGTAAATATTATGTGTTCTGGTGTGTTTCAAGATTTCAAATGAAATGATCCCTGTATTTCCTGAAGATGTTTACTAACAGCCCAATAAACTAAACACTCAGAGGAAGGAATATGAAATGCAGAAATAAGTTCTGTCTGGTTTCATATAATCTTGGCTCTTTTTATGATCTGAAATATATTTTGGGATACTATAGCATATTTGACAAGACTGATATTTCTATCAAAAATGACTTTCATATTACAGCAAAACATTGTAAGAAACAAAATTCTCTCCATAAAGGAAATAGGTAAACAATGTGTGATATTTCTGAGAGGTCAAGTAGGAGGACTGGAAAATGGTCACATGGTCTGTATACTTGGAAGTCAGTGATGGTGTTTGTGAGATATATTATTTTGGGGAAGTTGAGAGAACCTAGTGGATTAGAAGTACTTGGTGAAGAGGTGTTGGCAGCATCCTGAGTGGCTGCCAACTCGGTTTTTGTCAGCTGTTTAGCCATAATGGAGCAGTGAGTTGAGTAGAATGGGGGATGGTAGAGATGGGGGGCAATACAGGATTCTTAGGTGTGGATAAAATGTGGCATAGTAAGTACCAGGGAAATAATCCTACAAAGCCAGAGAAGAGACAAGTATATCTGGTTATACTAACTTCCTAAGAAGGAATGAAAAGGCAAAATCTAGAGAACACAAGGAAATGGTTACTGACTCAGGGGGCAGAACGCCCTCCATGTCTAAAAGGAGAAGTGATGATTTACTGAGTAGACACAGAGTCAACATTTAGTTTAGTGGTAGGAGTCAAAGGTGATACTGTCTGATGAACGAGGTAGTGAGTAGAGGTGTTAATGTATTGGAAGTTCTGCTGAGATCTGAGAACAGGAAGAGGAGGCAGCAACTGGATGGACTGGAGGTTGTGCTCAGGCAACAAAAGCCTAGAATTGCCATTTTAGATGGGCAGTAGTGTGCATGTGTAGGTGCGAATGACTGATATAGGAGGACAGGCCTCGGTATAGACATAAGAGTGACAAAATGATGAGAAAATATGGACTAGGCAGGAAGAATATGAGTAACATGCCAAGGCCTATACTGAAAAAGCCTTGGCTAGGCTGCAAGGTCAAGGCAAAGTGAGGCCTGGTGATACTGCGGAGTGGAACAGGGAAATGAAAGAAGGCAGGAGGAGGACGCTGGAATCTATTCTAGCCAGGGCTTCTAGCAGGAAGCCCAAGCGGTTCTGCCTCAGGTGCAGAAGCCGGCAGCTATTTGTGAACCAGCAAGAAAATCAAACAGAGAAATATAACCAAATAAATCTCTTCTGAAGTTAGACACACTGAACTGTAAGGTTTCCTTTTGTATATTTAGTGTTGAAGGGAATGCACCTTGTGTTTTCAGAAGCTTTTACTCCTCTGTTAGGGGCATTTTTGCCATGAAAAAAAAAAAAAGAGCAATTGTGAAAAGATGGCATACATTCTTAAAACTGTAAAACCCCAAATTCCCCGGGGATACTGTGTGACCGTGAGCTTCCCATGATGTCACATAGCAGGTGGTTTTTTGAAAACTGAATTTCAGTCTTGCCTTCAGAGAATGGTGGAGAGATGGCCCGCCCCTTGTGCTGCTAGCCGGAAGGGTCCACTTACCTTTGACATTGAGCATCAAGGTATTACTGCGCTGGGCCTTCCGAACATTGCTGGCCTCACAGAGGTAGCTTCCAGAATGTTCTTCAGTGAGAGGCAACTTGAAAGATGCTCTTCCTCCATAGGGGGACTGGATGCTTTCCAACATTACATCCTCAAAGTAAAACTGGTATAGGATTGGTGGAGAGCCTCTTGGCGCCTCACAATCAAGCTCCGCCACTTCTCCCACCACAGCTGGGACTCTGGGCACTCTGAGAGCAAAGATTGGGGGTGACACTGGAACTGAAGGAGGAAATGAATTAGTTGACACTGATGTCTTTTTTTTAATGAAACAACTCATTAAAAATGTACAAAATTATATAAAGAAAAAGTAAAAGGTTCTATAATTTCTTTTATCAGTTTCCATACTTTTTATTTCAATATTTATTGACTATTTAGTGATACTCTAGATCTTTTGTATGTGTGAATGCACTCATTTGTAGAAACATAAATGAACACAAAAAAACGGACTGGATGACAAATAAGGAATGCTCTACAACCTCCCTTTTTTCTTAGCATCATATCATGGACATCTTTCTGTTCTATTACTAGAACATCTTCTTTATTCACTTTAAAAATCCATTTCATCAATGTATAATTGTTACATAATAAACTACAACTTTTAAAAATTTGCAGCATGCTGAAGAATCATGATGGGTGTGTGTGTATGGACAGTACAGTTGGGATTGATAACGCTGTGCTTCTACATAATTCTATGAGAGGCAAGATTTGCTCTAATGGTGGTTGGACAGGATATTATGTCGGCTTCTAGTACTATGGACAACCACTAGGAAAATAACAAGGTAGAAAGTATTAATTATTGAATCTTTGATGTAATTAAGGTATAAAAAATCAGCTACACTCTCTTTACTGATAAGAGACGTATGCTATAATAATGTCTGTAAGTATAATATCATGTATGCACCTTCTATGATACCAAAACATTATGAAAACAGTTTGCAATGTATCAATTTATTAAATCCATCTTGTCAAGGTATCTTAAAACTGTCTCATTGATATTTGTACTTCAATAAAACAAAAAAAAATAAAATAAAAATTTGCAACATAGTAACTTTGAATCAATATTACCTATTATTTTTTTTACCAGCCACAAAGTATTCCATTGTATGGATTTATCATAACATATCTAACCAATTCCTCACTGATAGATGTTCATATTGTTGCTGTTTCCAAAATTTTGATAATATTGTAATAAATAATCCCATGATATATCATTTTACATTTGTGGGGACATTGTGTGTGTGTGTGTGTGTGTGTGTGTGTGTATTAAAGGGAATTTAACCCAGTGAGCTCACATTGAGCTATGATCTCAACTATTTATTTATTTGTTTGATTATTTATTTATTTATTATTTGGAGATAGGGTCTGTCTAAATTTCCCAAGTTGCCCAGGCTTGGTTTGAACTTACGGTGCTTTTGCTTCAATCTGCTTGGGTGCTGGGATTAAGGGTGGGCACTACCATATCTGCCTTTGTGTGTGTATTTCTTAGGATAAATTTTTTGAATTTCTGAAATGAGTTAAATGACTATTCTACACAATTTTATATTATGACAAATTATTCTTCAAAAAAGTTGGTACAATTCATACTTGCAGTAACGATAAATAGAAATTTCTGTTTCTTTACTCCCTGATCAGTTAAGTTTATTTTTATTGTTTATTTTTATTTCTCTAGCCTTGATATCTAGAGTTGTTGTGCCTGAGTAATTCAACCATTCAATCTTATGTAGTCCCACAGATTACTAGTTGATTTTGCATGTGATTTTAGTGACTCGCTAATTAGGTTATATCTGAATTATCAATAAAATAGAAAATTTGCTGGACTTGAGCATATATAGTAGTTCAGTGGCAGAGCCATTTCCTAGCATACATGAAGCATTGCACTCGATCCCCAGAAATGAAAAATAAATAAAATGGAAAATTTAAATAGTCATAAATTTTTCAAAGTGTGCTTTCCGTTTTAGTCACCACATAGTAACTGTACACACCTAGGGAGTGCAATGCAACATTCCAGGGTGGGCACCATGTGTAGTGGTCAGATCAGGGCAGCTCATGCTTTACACACACATAATTTGCATTTGTTTTAATTATCAAGGAAATTCTTTTTTGTTGCTCATTATGAAGTAATCAGAAGAAAATAATTGTTCTTTAGTTTCCTCTCCTCCTTCTGACCAGCTGATTCTCCACCTATTTTTTCATTTTCAATCTTCACAGAGTGCAACGGGACACTTCAGTAATGCAGACAATGTGTAATGCTCAGATGGGGTAACAATCCTCTCCTTCTACTTTCTAGTCAGAGGATTTACAATTAATTAGCCTTTGTTTCTAAATAGGGACCTTTCATCCCTGTCAGTAAAATATTTTCATCTGAAAATATGCTAGGAAATATTATTTCTGAGATTCCCATCTGAGAAATTCTGAGTTTCATTGATCTGGAACAAAACTCAGTAATAGGTATTTTCACAAAGTCCCCAGGTGATTTTAACCTATAATTGGGGTTGAAGACCACCAATCTATACTGATTCAGTAGTCATTTTTCTATCGTTTTCCTCATTGTAAGTCCTTTATACTGGATTTTTTTGTCTTGAAGCAATTCTTTAAGAAAGTCCCTGTAATTTTGAAACTGACTTTTTGATTTGATATCAAATTCCCAGTGTTCATTCCTCTCCAGAAGTCCACATCTGGACTTCACATCTCTCTTCTCAACACCAACTGCTGTGTGAACTCAGACAACTACTTGATACCTTTCTTTCTCAAATAACTGCTTATTTTTAATGCTCTCTCTCTCCCTCTCCCTCCCTTTCCCTCATGTTCCCTCTGTTTCTCTCTCTCTCCCTGTCTCCCTCTCTTTTCTCCCCTGCCTCTCTCTCTCGCACTCACTTTTTAACTCCGAAGTTCAATAACCACAGCAAGTTATGCCTTCTAATGTACATAGTCAAATACCAAAACAATTGGAAGAGTGAAGAGACAACCTGAAGAATGGGAGAAAATTCACTTATCTGACACATAATTAATATATAGAATTCTTAAATAACTGCACAGCAAAACAATGAAATAACCCAATTAAAAATGACTTGAACAGAGATTTTTTCAAGAGAAGGCATATAAATGCCTAATAAGTGTATGAGAAAAAGCTCAAGATCAGGAAAGTGCAAATCAAAACCTTAAGATATCATTCCACTGCAGTTAGGATGGGTGTTCTCAAAGAGAAAAAAATAACAAGTGGTAGTGAGGATGCAGGCAAAAAAGGAAATTCTCCTATACTGTGGAGAGGTTTGTAAACCAGCTTAGGGTTTATAGAAATCAATGTGAAGCTTCCTCCAAAAACTAAAAATAGAACTATACACTCCACCAATTTCACCACTGGGTATGCAAAATCACTGTGTAAAAGAAACTTCCCTTTATAATTTTAAAATCTTTGCACTATGCAAAGATACCTACTTTGGAGAATTTTTTCAGCACTGGGGATTGAATTTAGGACCTTCACACTGAGCTACATCTTCAGTCGCTGTCATTGTCTTCTCCTCCTCTTCCTCCTCCTCCTCCTCCTCCTCCTTCTCCTCTTCCTCCTCCTTCTTCTTCAGACTAATTTTTGCTAAGTCACTAAATTGCCCAGACTGAGCTTGAACTTGTGACACTCCTGCCTTATCCTCACAAAGTGCTGGGATTATAAGTATGTGTGGCTTGTGACTCATTTCTCAGTGAATCAAGTCATAATCAAGGTATAATCAAGTTACCTTGATAATATCATTTGAGTGTATGTTTTCCGGGACTTCATGACTGCCAATAAACTCAAAAGTTTATTTATCGGAACAAACTCCCATGAAATCTCTATAGGTCCTATCTTTGGGTCACATTCCTTTTTTACCAAAAAAGAGTATTTTACCAAAAAAAAAAAAAAAATTAGATGGCCTACAGTGAAATTTGTCAGCTTATAGAAAAATCCATTTTCTAATTTAGGATTTAATTTACTCACCCATTTTCCTTCTGGTATCTTGCTGAAAGAGTTAAAGACATTGTAGTACAATGATACAAGTATACTTATGTTTATAGCACAGTTCATAATGGATAAGCCTTAGGTGCAGCCTGTAGGTCCCTCACCAGATGAAAAGGTAAAGATGTGACATTTATACCCAGTGGTACAGTGCCATAAAGGAGCATAAGCCTAAGTCACCTGCAGTAAAACGGATACACCTTGAAACCATAATGTTAAGTGAGGTAAGTCACATATACAAACTCAAATATCATATAATTTATCATCATATGTGAGAAATCCAAGATAAAAATAAAGAGCAAAATAAAAAGACAATAGGAAGCAAGGAGATAGAACTTTTGAAAAATGGGAAGGGGATGAAGAGATGGAGGAAGGGGAGAGGAACGGGAGGGGAAAGGATGAGCAAATAATTGAGATGTGTTGCACACTGGTGCCAGCTCCCCAAGAGGAATATCATAATTATGTAGTGCAAATAAGTACTAATAAAAAATAAAAACTGATAGAGGGGTTTAATGTACTTCTCCTCATGTGACACCTAAGAAACTATAAATATTAGCTTCTCCTTCCTCTTCTCTTCCTCTGAGCTCACAGCCTCACTAAACAGCAGGTGCTGACAGGAGACCTGATCCATGTCATGCTGGGAGTAGACACAGGTGTGCCTACTTCTGAGAAACACACTATTTTTGATGGGGTCTCATTCCTTTATCCATTAATCTGGCTGATCTGACTGTGTTGTGTTCCTTACACCTGAAATAGCCTTGAGGTAAATTCCCACCCATCCAGCGCCTCTATTTTCTTGTGACATAAAACCATCTGACACACCATACTCAAAGGCTTTTCCACCTTACCATTCTGCTTCTTGGCGAAGAAAATTGTACTTTCACACTCTGCTAAACAAAGATCTGAGTGTAAACGGAAGAGATGTTGCCCCTCAAGTGACAGCTTTTAATGGTGATGTGGATAACCGTGATTATATGCTTATGACTCAGAACCTTTCCTGAATGTAAGCTATTCTTCAAGAAGCATTTTAAAATCACATGTAATAAAATTATACTTGTTTTTAATAGGTCAGAAGAAAGAGGTCATGGAAACCTGAGGGGCATGTGCTGAGGAGTGTTTCCCCTCCTCTCCTCTCATATTTGGGCTCCTGAGACTCCTGTGAGAACTGCAACTGCTGAGGACTCTGGAGATATCATGGTACTGCCCCAAATTTGTCCATGTGACTGTGCTGTCACTAAGTTAATGTATAAAGTGAAATAAATGATATTTCTCTGTATCAAGAACAGTAGGCCTGGAGACCAAATGAGCAGAAAACAATACTTTGAGATGATAGATGTGTTCAGAAAAAGAAGGGTTGCCCACTACACAAGTATGAGTTGGGCCAGCACTGGATGGACATTGTGGCCCAGAGAGAGGAAGTTCTCGAAGATGGAACCCAGGAAAGAATAGCATTGATAGCATCCAAAAGTGGAAGGTAGGAGCAGACTTCTTATGGGACTGGAAAGAGAAAGACGTGGCTGATCAACAGTAGAAGTAGGAAACCAGGTCTTACCGATGACAGCGAGGTTCACGGTGTTACTTTGCTTGGAGCTAATACTGTTGTTTGCTGTGCAGTAGTAATTCCCAGAATGCTTTGTGGTCAGAGAGAAACTGTAGGATGCTCCAGTGCCAGTATCTGCTAAGCTGCTGTCCAGGAGGGCATCCTCATAATAGAACTGGTACAGGATGGAGAGAGACCCTCTGTGGGTTTCACAGTGAAGTGTCACCGTGTCTCCCTCAACAGTCTCGTCTTCAGTAGTGTGGAGTTTGAGGACAGGCTGGGACACTGGGACTGAAGGGGAGAAAAGTGAGCCCAAAGTCACTCCTGCTTCTTATCACAGATTTCAATCTGCCTCTAATGCAAATGGTCAGACCCAGTCTTCACCGGCCCTCACGGTGGCCCATCTACCTCTCTGCTGCCCTTCCTGCTGATCTTTCCCTAAGGGCTCCTTTTCACTTAACTCTCTGGCTTTTTCCCCTCCTGGCTTCCTTGTGAGGTGCCCTGCTTCCCTTTTGCAGAGCAGATACTGCCCTCAGGGAAGAAGTCCCTTAGGTTGATGTCACCAGACCCACACCCTTTGTACATCGGCTTCTTTATCCTACCCTCTGCCCTGCAAACATGGAAAAGCTTTTCTTCATGTCAACCCAAAAAGCAACCAGAGAAGGTAGTTGGGCAAATGTTCACATGAAAGTATTTTTTGGCCCAGCTGCTTGCAGGACCTGTGGGTGGTATTACAGTCCTGGCACAATCTCTGTTGACTAGTGTTTGCCCCCAGGCACACGTGTGTGAGACCTCCTTCTTCATAATCTCATGGCTTCAATTATTGATACTTGTTAGGGTTTGACAAAATGACTCCATTTTGATTCTGCCAGCTTTCCCTCCTGCCTGCCCACAATGGGTTCTCCTCTGTCTTATGACCCTGTGCTCACAGGCCTCTGACCTCAACTTACAATCCCTTCTGCCTGTACTGTCTTCCTCCCAGAACCTTCTGGTTATGTAATCCTCTCCATATTAGAAAACAACGAAACAATATACATGTAATACACAAGATAGTGTAGATATGCAGCTTCTTTCTCTTAGTTCATTGGGAAGAAAGGTTTGTACTAATATTGCTTAGACAAGATATCATGTCTGCATCTTGTCCTCTAATAACTACTATGAAGACAGCAATATGTAATGTATTAATTATTGTGACTGCCCGACTAACCTGTTTTGAAACTGTCTCATTGCTATTTTATTTCTTTTTTTCTCATTAAAATGAATGGAAAAAAATTTTAAAATGCAGTAGCAACCTTGCTTATGCCTAATCTTCCCCATAATGTCTTTTTCCTCTTTTTCTATGGACAAATTTCTGGGAAAAATGCTTCTCTTCTTTACCAAACACTCTTTTCATGTCCTGTGCAACTCTGTCGTTACTCCAACCAACCTGAAGTTAATATTTCTTGACTATAAATATAATCATGATCAGGATAATAACAATAAGAAAGGATACCTCTTACATAGATAATACAGTACTTTTAGTGCTCTGTCCAGTATATACGACACTGGTCATATGTAATTTATGGCTATATTTGTAGACAAACTATTTTTCAAAACATTTCCATGAGTTAGGTCCTAGTGTTTCTGTTTCACAGATGATGTAACTAAGGTCCAAACTAATCAAGTAATAATTTGGTAAGTGATGAGATAGCAACCAAAGCCTAGTATTCTAGCTGTGGTCTGTATCTTCCGCATGTGGCTAAATTCAGTGTGTGTGTCTAAGTTCTTAGCTTTCACCATCTCTGAGCTCAGGCTCATCTGAGTCGGCCACTAGTTTTTGCACAAGCCATTAGTTTCCTCTGGATTTTGCAGTACACAGTCCTCTAGTGTCTCCCTCATCCAGATTCTCATTGGTGTTCTTTGTCCTGAATGGCTGCTTCAGTGAGTGTGGGAGTAGAGAGCACAGTGAGCTGCCCCAAGAGAGAAGCAGAGGAAGCTGAAAGGCAGGAACACCTTTCAGACAGTGTCAGAGAAAATGGGATCCAGCTGGGGATCAGGGCGTGAGGAAACCCAGGCCTTACCAATGACAGAGATCTTCAAGGCCTCACTGCGATTGGGGCCGAAGCCATTGTTAGCTGTGCAATAGTAGTTCCCAGAGTGCTCTGCAGTCAGAGAGATCCTGACCAACCTGGAAATGGTTTTTATCTCCCTCAAGAATTCATCTTCATGAAAAAACTGGTACAAGATCTCAGGAGAGCCTCCCTGGACCTCACAGCGAAAGTTCATCTGCTCTCCTTCTGGAAATTGAGCTCTTGAAGTGCTGAGGGTGAGGACTGGCTGGGACACTGGAACTATGGAAGAGGGAATGAGTAACAGTCACTTCTTTTAGCACAAATTTCAGTTAGTGGCCAATGCCCATGGCCAGAGTCCAGTCTCAGTGGACACTCAGGGCAGCTCAGCAAGCTCCCAAGCTCCTCTAACCACTGGTCTCCTGTCCTTGATGATTTTCCATGAGTGCTCCTCTCCCACCAGACCTCTAGCCCTTTCCTTCCTGGATCCCTTGTTAAGTGACTTGCTTCCCTTTTGCAGAGAGATGATACCCTCAGGGCGGGAGTCCCTTATGTTGCTGCCACCTGACCCACCCTCTTACTGCACCAGCCTCTTGCTCTGTCCCTCCAATTCATTGCTGTGGAAAAGCTACCTCTTGCCTCCACATCACTGGGAGGATTTGTCACTCCTTGTTCTTGGATCCACCTCAGAGTTCTGCTTTTGCCCCCTTTCCCTTCCAAAAGCTTGTATTCTTCCAGGGCCTCTCTTCTGCTCTGTCCATCTCCTTATACTCAGACTGATTCTACTTATTTAAAATCTAAGGGAGGAAAGTGTAGAACAATGTCTGTACGTGGAATTTCCAATATGTGGACTCATACACACCCTGACTTCTGGAGATCAGAGCTTCTCTGCTTTCTGGGTCTCCAGGCCATCCTCTGGGCACAGACATCATGCCGAGGATGCTCTTTGAGCAAAGAAATGTTGAGTGAGATTCCTCTCTAGAGGCCTGTGTTCCTCAGAATTTCATCCCTATGTTGTTGTTGATTTGTTTTCATTTTTTGGGTTTTTTTTTGGGGGAGGGGGTACTGGGAATTGAACTCAGGGCCTTGCACTTTCTGAGCAGGAGCTTGGACCACTAAGCTATATCCCTGCCCCCAGAGTTTCACCAGAGCCCCGGAAGTTCTTCCCCTTCCTTGAAGCCGATGCAGGAAAGGGAAGAGCTGCAGAGGTTTCACGGTAGCTCTGTGGCAGCCTCCATGCCACATTATGCTATCAGAGCTCTGGCAGGGCAGAATGATGTGTCACTGGCACAGGGAGGCAGTCAGTGGGGATCCTGCAACTCCTTCAATTAAGCGGGTTCAAGAGACATGATCCTGAAGTGGCCCTGGCTCTAATATCCTATTAGTTCTGCCTTTATTCTTAAGACCCTTTTTCACTTAAACTGAAAAAGAGTTTGTGAATGTAAAGAGTTGGACATAGGCCTAATCATTGAGCAGTTTTAAAAATCCCCACTTGTGCTGGGAGTGGTAGCGATCCCTGTAATCTCAGTACTCTGGGAGTCTAGGGCAGAAGTATTACTACAAGTTTGAGGCCAGCCTCAGCTACATGGTGAGCTCAAGGAAAGCCTGGGCTGTCTAGAAAGAGCCTGCCTCAACAAACCAAGAATACCCCCAAAACAGAAAACAAAAGCAAAACTTCCTTTCCATAGCTCTTTCTACTCATTTTTCCTACTAATCTTTACTTCAGTCCTCACAGGTTGTCTGAGTCAGTGAATTATTAATAATAATTAATATCTACTCCCATCCCTCAGCTATAGTCAGCAACAGGAACGCCTGCATGCAGTTGATAATCTAGTCCTCAAATAGCACCTGGAAGAACGCACCTTTCACTTTGATGATCAGTGGCTTGCTGATAAAGTATCCAGCTTGACAATAATACTGCCCGGTATGGCTGGGTTGCACTGCAGAGATCTTGTACGCTGGTCCTCGGGATATCTGATTTTTCTTATTCTGTACATCTTTCATAAACCAGGAGAAGTTGATGTTTGCTGAATTCCTTCCTACTAAGCAGATGAGCAGCAGCTCCTGCCCTTCAGCGATGGGCGTTGAGGCCAGCTGTGTAGGTGTTTGGACTTTGATGTCAGCTCCTAAATAAGTGAAAATAACATGTGTAAGAACCTTGACAGAGAGGTACTGAAAGATAGAGAAGAATCACAGGATGGGAAGGGCAAAAGCTATGGTTTCATGAAGGAAGTTGTAGTTAGGGCTGCCCTTGGGAAGAAGGGCTCTGTTGTCCCTGTCTAGTGGGAGAGGCTCTCTACTCCTTAAGGGCATTGAGGAGAGTCCAGAGTAGAAATAGAAGCAGCCTGCTATTGCAATCTGTTCTGGTAAAGTTTGGGTTGATGATGCCCACATAGGACAGTGCCTTCTGAGCTATCCTCGGGTTCTGGAAGTGTCACTGCAGATAACTGAACAAAGGAGTGAAAGGGTTTGTGGTTGAGGTCCGATAAGTCATGCTGTGGAAGGAAGCTATGCTAGAAAATATTGTGCTGTAACTATTGCTTAATGTCCACTCTATCTTCTCAGAGTCATGTTTCCTTAAAGCCAAGACCTCAGAAAAATCTGTTTTTTCTGTAACTATAGAACAGATTAATAGAAATTGGCAAGTTTAGAAAAAACGGTTATAAAACTACTATTTTTTTCTGAAAGATGGGAGTAAGTTTATTAGAAACACTCACTTTCACTCCTTCCCTACTCAGGACAATGAGCACCCTAGTCTCTGTCCCTTCCTAATCCTCAAACAAATTTCTTGGGAGACAGACCAGATTTAATGAGGGAAAACATCTGTCCATGAGATAACAACCCTGCTCGAGAACCTGTACAATTTTGGAAATTGAGGAAAAGGCGATAGTAGATGCAATACCATCTCCAAGGACAGCGGGTTGGAACCATTTATTTGCCAGGCTTTTGCCCTTTGATTTTCTTATCCTGAAATAGTGTTTTCCAGGCACCTGGAGTTACAGAAGTCTGTTCACCTGGCTGAGCAGGCCCAGTCAGGGCACTCTGCCTAACACAGAGGTTGTGCCTGTTGGCCTAGGAGGAACCAATGTGTGTCAAAGGAGAAAGTTTTCTGAGACAAGAAAACATCATATCTAAAAGCATTGAAAGGAAGCACAAACAAACTTAATTTTTCTCTGACTTGCTACATTCTAAGGTCTTCTAAGATATCCACAAGAATCAGGCTGCCTTTGCTTCGGCAGCTCCTTTCTCTCCTGCAACTCCTTTTCCCACCGAATGAGAACCACTTTCTACACGGACCACTGGCCCCCACTGACATGCAATTCTGGGCAACTGCTCCAGACCTGTTCCTGGAAAATCTCAGTACACACAGATACTCACTCTGCACATGAATGTGGGATATCTGGCTCTCTTTCCAGACTTTGGAAATCACTGCCCCTGCCTTGCACTGATAGGATCCTGAATAATCAGGCCACACGGCAGAAATCTGGAGTCCAGGGTTGTTGCTGCAGCCCCACTCCAGGGCCTTGTTATTCCTGAAGAAGCAGAACTGGAGCCTGATGTCTGACTTCTGTGGAGAGAGCTGGGTCTTACAGGACAGGGTCACTTGGGTCCCACCTCTGGTCTCAGAGAGGCTGTCTGCCAGCACAGGACGTGAAAACAGCTCTAGAGAGAAGGATCACAACAGTCTGGAGCAATGAGGCTTGGACATGCTCTGGAGAAAAATACGATTCTTTCTCAGCACCACCAAGTGGAGCTGTGCAGCTGCTATCTCCCACCAAAGCTAACAAGAAGGAGAGTAGTGACAGTACCACTTGTGAGTCTTAACCTTCTTCTCCGGCCCAACACCGTTGCACTTTCCCTCTATGTACCTCAGCACACCTCACTCTTCCTGTCCTCCCTCAACTACCTCAGGGATCCTTGCTTTCACTAACCCATTCACAAAATAATGAAAGTTTTACCTTTGACTTGGATCTTGACCTCACTGGAATAAATTTTGCGAAAATTTCCCATAACTCCAGTACATCGATATGCACCATTGTGCCTCAGACTTGCTTGAGGGATGTTGAATTCAGCGTTTTCACCAAGTGTCTTCAGTAACTGATTATCCTTATAAATTTTCACACTGCTTAGCTTTATGCCTGCCCTTGTCTGGCACCTCAGAACCACAGAGTATCCTTCAAACACAGAATGTGGAGTTTGCAGGACCAGTGGAGCTGTGGAAATGCACAATTAACAACTTGCTTATCCCATTGTTTCCTTTTCATTGCTTTAAGTAAATTGTACAAGGAAGAAGATTGAGAGAAAAATTAAAACAATCATCAGTTCTTTTTTTCTGATCTTGAGATGAACATATATGTACCTTGAGAAAAGTTAAAATAAAGAAATGTAAGTTAAAAGCACTTATAATACACACCCCATAATTCTGACAAGAATTTTCCAGTTTTTTTTTTTTTTTCTGGATTCAAGTACGTCATTATCTCTGTGTTTCTTAGTTTTCTTTTCATGAAATTGGGATAGTATTTATATATCTGGAGACTTGCTTTTCGCTTTCTATACTATGAATACTTTCTTATATCGCTAATATCATTATTGAACTTGATTTTTTAATGGCCATAAAGTTTGCTTTCAATGGCTGCAACATAATTTGTTGCGAGACCTTGAAACAAGGTCTCGCTATGTTGCTTAGGCTGGCCTCAAACTTGAGATCTTCCTGCCTCAGTGTCCCATGTAGCTGGAATTACTGTGTACCATTATATCCAAGTTGAATCCTCTTTCCTTGAGATATATATTCATAATTGTTTCAGTAGGTAAATGCTTAAGAAGGGAATTGTTCAGCCAATGAGTATAAAGATTTTTTCTTCTTGCTGCTATATTGTTTCCTTATTCAAAAAATTAAAAGACATTATAACTAGGATGGTAGACTTCAAACTCAAAACAAATGGTTTCAGAAAAACAAATGAAATGCCTCTTTTTTTCTCTCTAAATATGTATTGTCTCAGTCAATCTATCTGCATCTGCCTATTTATCATACATCTATAACTATAAATGTGAAAATCGTCGTGCTACTTATTACCAAATTGTATGACTTAAGTCTATACATTTAATTTTAAGGTATAGGAAACATTCAAATGAATTATTTCTCAAATTTCCTTTTACCTAAGAAGCTTGCAAAACTCACATTCTCGGGCCCACTTGTACAGATTTTTAGTCAGTAAATGTAGGCTAGGTCCTGAATATCTATATGATTAAAAAGTTACCTATGCTTTTTCTGCCAGATCAAGTTACAGGAAGCACAGATTTAGAGGCATTAACCATTTAATAGAAACTGCAATGAGCTGGGTATGTAGGCATGAATCTACAGTTCCAGCACTCTCAGAGGCTAAGGGAGGAGGACTGAAAATCTGAGCCTGTTCTTGGCAACTTAGTGACCTAGCAAGACCCTAAAAGTTGGGGGAAGCAGAGTCCTGGGTTAAATCCCACACACACAGAAATTCAGTGTCCGACTCACCCACAACTTCAGCTGTTACATGACAATTGTATTCTTTTGGGTACACTACTTATTCACTGCCCACTGAACTTTGTCTGGGTGACTTATGCTTTCTTAAATCCTGTGTTTAAGTTTAGGAAGGTAATTCATTGTCTACCTGGCTTTATACCAAACTGCTTAACTCCTTGTCTGTCTAACCATAATGTGGAATAAAACTGCTTACTCATGAGTTATCTCAAGGAAATAATGGTGACAGCTAGAAAGAAAAATAGGCCAAGATTATTTATAGATAGCTCCTTTCTATCCCTTTCTGTCCTGACCTGTAGTAAAATCCAAGTGCACAGGGTCACTTGCAGATGTTTGTCCACCAATTGCGCATCTGTAATCTCCCGAATGACCAACCTCCAGGGTGTTTTCTTTGGTTTCCTTAAATATTTTGCTTCCAGAGTACCAATATATTGTCCGTGGCAAAGAAGCACCAAACCCACTGCAAGTCAGTTTCACTGTCTCTCCTTCAAAAACAGGAGTCCACGGAGGATGAAGGGAGATCACAAGTATGGGTGCAGTTGCTGAGGAAGAGAGAGAAATGAGTTTGGGGCAGAGGTGGCTGTGGTTCCAGATGCAGAGGTTCTGGTGAAATAGCAGGGAGGACTGGCTCTGGATGGGCCCTAGCAGACCCTCTGAGAGGGCCACTCATGGCTTAAGGTTACTGTCAATCAACAGCACTCACTTCCTTCCATGGGCAGTGATTGCTTGGAGGATGCCAGCGAGCAAAATCTTTTTTTTTTTTTTCATTTATTTTTATTTTATTAAAATACAAATGTCAATCAGACAGTTTTAAGACACCTTAACCATACACATTTGATGAATTAATACATTGCAAACTTTTCATAACGTTTTGGTATTGTACAAGGTGCATACATGATATTATATTTACAGATATTATTTTAGCAGATATCTCTTATCAGTGAATTAAGAGTGTAGTTGCTTACTTATCTTATTT
>PVKA01023919.1:0-29463 GCA_004027165.1 Ctenomys sociabilis
TAAGCATCTCACAAACTCAAAAAATGCTTTTACTTTCTTATTAGTTAGAATTGTTTTTTTCTTGAGTCTTGTGTGGAATTGACTTATGTGGCTAGTATTACTTGTGGACTGCAAAGTTATATGAAGTATAGAATATTTAGTATCACTACCACCTGGGAATTTTTATAATCTTAGCTAGATAAGAGGTAGAAGATAAAATAACTGTACCTGTGTTATATAATGTTACTATAAACATCTGTAACTATAGGCACAAATTTATAATTAGATATAAAGAAAACATTTGTTTTTTTAATTTAGAATCTTAAAAATTAAAAGTTAAAAGAAATTGAAAGAAAATAAGCATATTATACAGATTTTCAACTACCTGTACCAGGTACAGGTATTTTATACTTGGTTAAGATAGTATGCATTAAACAAAAAAGACTTAGCTAGGTTAGCCAGCCATGGTGGTGCATGCTTATAATCCCTGTACCTGGGAGGCTAAGGCAGGAGGAACACTGTGAGTTCGCAGCCAGCCTGGACTATATAATGAGTTTAAGATCAAGACCCTGTCTCAAAAAACCGAAACAAATTTTTAGTTAGGTAATCATTTTACTCTAATGTTTATTTCATAATAATGCTTTTGGATTTTGTATATGTCTTACTTTTAGCCTTGCTTATGACCAATTCTTTATTTTGCTTAAAAATGTTAAATGTTACTTTAAATGTTTAGATCAGTACCTCAAAAAATGCCTTGAAAAGTTATTAACTTTATATAAGAGTATTATTCATTAAGGTGATTTAAAATACTCTTTTTGTCACTACAAAGTATAGATTTTGTATATATATATATTTGGTAAAGGCTCTCACTATGCAGATTGGACTCTTAGTGATCCTGTTATTTTCAGCCTCCCCAGTGCTTTGATTACAGACGAGCGCCAGCACGCCTGGACTGGGTGACTGAGTGCACCCCCGGGTGGGACTGGCATGTCATGTGGTGCCTGGGATTGAACCCTGGTCTCTGTGCTTGCCTAAGCAGGTGCTTAGTCCATTGAGCTGTTGTGCTGGTCCTATAATAGCTATTCTGACTTTAATTATAATGAAAACTTCTCTAACTGCTGTTAGATTGGCAAGTCTTTTCTAAGAATCAGTGGTCACAAATCACATTTATTGTCTGCCATGTTTACATTAAGAACATACTAAACTAGAACTCTCCAGAAAAATTATTTTTTACTTTTACAGTACCTAGTAAAGAGATCTCCCTGAACTTGTTAAATCACTGAGTTAAAGTAATGGCATCTGTTGTGATATAGGATTTCAAGTAAAATTTTTTTTTTTGTGGAACCAGGGATTGAACTCATGTCCTTGTACTTGCCAGGGAAGCACTTATTCTACTGAGCCATTTTCCTGGTCCCAAAATTGTCTTTTTTTTTTTTTTTTTTTTTGGTGGAACCAGGGATTGAACTTGGGCCCTTGTGCTTGATAGACAAGTGCTTATTCTACTGAGCTATCTCCCTGGCCCTCTAAAAATTTTTTGGAATGTAGCTAAAACTATTTATTGAGAAACGATGGTATGGGAATGATAGTCAGTGGCTTTGGAATCTGAAATCTTTGTTAGTATTACTAACACAAGATGGTAATGTGGGTGTGGTTTGGTTCCCAGTATAATGAGGTAGATTAGAAAAGACAACCTGTCTTGGCTCCTGGTCTCCAGTTCCTTTTTTCTGTATCTTGTTCTTTGTACTACTGACACCACTAAACCTTCTTTTGTTCACCATCAGTTGTTAGGAACTCTGTTAGACAAATGACAGATATTAACTCATTTAATTGTTCTGACAATTCTGGACTATTTTCCAGGTTGAGAGATGAGAAAACTATGTTCATGTAGGTAAATTAAGCAGTGATAGACTATATTTAAAACCATTTTTTAAAAAGGGGTTGAAAACGTGTGTTCTTTACCATTATGCCACACAAGAAATGAATGGAAAGACCCTCTTAGAGGTGAAAGTAAGCATTAGAAAGTCATGAAAATGACAATATTTTTAGTTACAAAGGGTTAGGTCAAGTTGTTTCTTGAGTCCCTCAGTCATTGAGTCAGTTTCTTTGAGAATCAGCCATTGGTAGTGAACCTATAGCCACAGTGGGATGTTTGTTATTGAAAGCTGTAAAAGGCTCACTCAAGCCTGCATTTGCCACTCCCTGCAGAACCTCTTTCTTTGTCCCTTCTGTTGTTTAGAAACACACTTTTTTTTTTTTTTTTTCTTCTGGTACAGGGATTTGAACTTAGGTCTTTGCAATACTGAGCTATATTTCTGTGTTGCATTTTCAGAATGGAGACAAGATGACAGTGGTCAGGCCATTTTTTTCTTACAGTCTTTTAAATAGATGTTTACTAGTAGTCAGTTTTGATCACACTGAGTGATTGGTGTAGGTAGGCCTGGAATTCTACTTAAGATGGATAAGGTTTGCCTGTGTGATGTATGTGTAAGGTCAAATTTATCATATTTTCCTCAGAGAACGTTTTGTACTGACCACTCCTTTATCCTTTCCTTTGACATACATATTTATATAGGTGGACAGAATACTCAGAGGCTCAGAATCTTAAAGACGAATTAGAAGAACATTGGTATTTTATAAATGTTTATTATGTTGGCATCTGCAAGGTGTTATCTCAAGCATATTTGCATTTGCATAAATCATCCTATTTGATAAGCTTACTTATCTGATATACTTGTCTTTAGAACAAAAGTATTAACAAATTAGGAAGTAAGATCTTATTATATTTATTAAGATTGGTTTGGTGGTGTACACCTGGAGTGCCAGAGAAGTGGGAGGATCCTGTGAGCCCAAGTTTGAGACCAGACTGGGAACACAATGAGACCCTGTCTCAAAATTTTTTTAAAAAGTGAAATACTGGTATATTAATGTTAATAATTGTAATGGGCTGTTTAATTTGCTAACTTTTAGGAAATTTTCAAACTGTTTTTAGATAGTGCTTGTCTGTAATAAAGCTTTTTTTTTTGGTTTTGAGTTCTTTTACCAAAATGTAACTTCATTTATATATTGTTTTTTATCAAATATAATTGATTATATTTGATTATTTTCCCCTATATTAAAAATAGTTTTGATTCTTTATATTATATAGAAAAAAGAATTATGAGTCATTTTCTTCCCTTTTTAAAGATTTTGATGGATCATCAAAATCTATCAGAACATGTACTCTGCATGGTCTTGTATCTGATCGAATTAGGACTTGAAAATTCTGCTGAAGATGAATCAGATGAAGAGGTAAGTTGTGTTTTGTATGTTAAAATTTCTAGATAGGAGGCTACCCCCATGTGACTGTAGGCAATTGTTAATAGGCTAATGCAAAAATAGAGTATACTTAGAAATTATTCATATTTATGTAAGATCTTCTAAAGAACTACTGGTACTAGAAAAGGCCCCGTTGGTTTCTAAATATGTGTAGCTCTTTTAGAGTTGGTCTTGATAAGAAATTATTTTACTTACAGAATTTTAGAATTTGAGATTTATTGTTCATATCACAAAAATTAACCTAAGAAAAATTGTTTTTGCATTTTGGTGTTATGGTTAAAACATTGATTAATTCCAATAATTTGATTAGGAATTATTTTTTATTAGCACATTCTTTCCAGATCTTAAGATAATGGAATAAATAAATGAGAAAGTTTTAAAGTAGTAAAGAATACAAGTTGTTAAAGTATTTCAGGCCTTCTGAAGGGAACTGTTATTTCCAGAAAAACAAGTGTGACTAAAAATAATTTTAATAATATTATTAATATAAGCTTTTACTCATTTCCTATCCAGAAAGACAAACACAACACAGCATAATAACAGCTAAAGTAAAAACAAAAATAAAAAAAAATTTAGGTACTACTTTGTATTTTAAGTTGCATCAGTGTGTATTTTCTTTTTTTGTAAATAGATATTACATGTTTCCTGCCAGCTTGAACCACTGGTGATGCATGAATGACTGCCCCATTGGATGGCTTTTTATTATTTTTTTAGTATAAAGGTTGATAAAAGTGATTATATGTTTGTGTCCATAGTGGTACAAGTCACCAAATGGGACAGTCATACATTTTCTTGTGGTTCAAATCACATATTTATGGTAGTTTAAGCTGCCTATCAGTGAAACATCTGAATTACAGCCCCATTGTGAATGTTAATAGGTCATTAAGATTGTTTTTGGACCAAGCCATACTTTTGGTTATATATATAACTTTTTTTTAATACTTATTCCAAGCTAGCATTACTTGACTATATTATGCATTATTACTGATTTGATTATGTTATGCATTATTACTAATGGATGATGAGAAATATTCTAAGGCATGAAGATTACAAGTTTGAGCCCAGCCTGGGCAACGTGGGAGTTGGTGAGCTCCTGCTCTAAAAGATAAAGTGGGCTGAGGATGTAGTTCAATGTGAAGGCCCTCGGTTGAGTCCCCAGTTCTGGGAGATTGGAGAGGGAAGGGAGTACTCTATAGTGTTAAGTATTTCCAGATTGAAAAATGTAAGTTTTGTTTAATAATTTTACTGGACTTAGCCTTGTTACTATTGGGAAATTTATTATTATATTATTTAATTTTATTTATTTGTTTATTTATTTTAGGACAGGGTGTATAAGGTCTCACTGCATAGATTAGACTCATAGTGATCCTCCTGTTTTTTTTTTTTTTTTTTTTTTTTTTTTTTTTTTTTTTTTTTTTTTTTTTTTTTTTTTTTTTTTTGGCAGAACCAGGGATTGAACTTAGACCTTTGCACTTGCTAGGGAAGTGCTGATTCTACTGAGCCATGTCTTCGAAGGGCCCTGATCCTCCTGTTTGCAGCCTCCCAAGTACTGGGATTATAGGAGCACACCACCACACCCAATCTCAATTGCTGCCTCAGTGCACCCCACCAGTGGGGCCTATGTGGCAGGCCTGGGGATCGAACTCCCAGCCTTTGCATCTGCCTAAGCAGGCACTTTAATCCCCTGAGCCATTTGGCCAGCCCTTGGTTTTATTTCTATTTATTTACTTTATGATTTGTGGATGAGACTGTAAAGGAATTTAGGAGTGTGTGACAGGCAGTAGATGAATTTTTGGACTTGTTATATCTCCACTGTACTTTACGACAAAAGTGACAAGCTTTCATATTTGTTATTTTTGCTTAAGGTATCAGTAGCTGGACCAGAACGTTGTCATGACAGTTGGTTTCCTGGGAGTAACTTAGTATCAAATATGCGGCACTTTATAAACTATGTCAGAGTGAGAGTTCCAGAGACTGCACCTGAAGTGAAGAGAGACCCACCTGCAAGTACGAGCTCTGATAGTTTGGGCTCATTACAAGTAAGTGTGAAAGTAAAAGGGAAACACTTTATATTTAAATGTTGGGAGATCCTGTTGGGATCACATTGTGATATCCAGAAGTAAAAAGAATGTGGTTATAGATAACTTTAAATTGTCTTTTATTTCCTTTGATGAATTTAAAAACTTTGCCTTACCAGTCTTTTTCCTTTAACCTGCCAGCGTTCACGACTGCCTAAAGTTCTTCAAAGAGAGGTAGATGTCTATGATGTTTGCATTAACTAGCAACATGGCTTTAACTGGAAATGGGAAAGAAAAAAACACACTGAAGTATTTGTGTGTGTCTGTGTGTGTTATGTGTGTTCAATTAATACGGTCAAATTAAAAAAATTCATGAGGCTTAGTGGTGCAGTACTTACCTACCACACATGGGGCCCTGGGTTCTGTGTTCAGTGCTCTGCCCCACAAAAAGTTTCTTTAATTTATGTCTCTTTTAAATAAAGCTATTTACTGTTCATTTTAAAGATTTGTATTATTATTTTTTAAAGATAATGCTGCGTAATAGT
Organism: Ctenomys sociabilis; assembly: GCA_004027165.1. NCBI lineage: Eukaryota > Metazoa > Chordata > Mammalia > Rodentia > Ctenomyidae > Ctenomys > Ctenomys sociabilis. The sequence goes on from PVKA01023919.1 coordinate 5,858, forward strand.
GTATTTTTATTAGTGTTAGGAATATTTTGGACCAGTTATAGTAGTGTATTTGGACCTATTTACATTTACCTTCTTATAGTTAACTTTGCAGCAATTATTAAATCACTGAGTCATCTTAAAAAAATGACTCCTATGTTTTAGATAAAAACAAATTTAATTGCTAGCAGCACATCCATTTAATTTTTTGTTTTTGCTTCTATGGCAATTAATTTATTCTGACAAGATAATTCTAGAAAATCTTAAAGTCTATATGTTCTATATTTGGACTCATTTTGAAAAATAGTGCACACTGCATGTAGCTTCATTAATTTTAATTAAAGCAGAAATGAAAAATTTGAATGACATGTCAACTCACTAAACTTAAGCTTTCTTAGTTTCTTTAAACTGGGTTTTTTTTGTGTGTGAATAATTAGACATTTTTCAGTCTGTTGGTAAAAACTGGTTTTTAACATGCTTTTGCTCTGAACATCATAAGGGATTTTAATTTAAATGTTGGAACTTCTATAAGAAGCAATTTTTTCCTGTGTTAAAGGTAGTGCTTTGAAAAAAGAGCTTGGATGTTAAAAAGTAAAGCACATTCTAATTTAAGGTGTTCTTTTTGTGTTCTCTTTAAAACTAATGAAATCCATTAAACTGACTTACATCTTAATTAAAAGATGATTTTTGAGAGTTCTAATGCAGTTTGACTGCTTTAGCAAAAACCAATTCATGCTGGGGAGATGGCTCAGTAGAAAAAGCGCTTCCCTGACAAGTGCCAGGGCCTGAGTTCAGTCCCCAGTTCTGTAAAAAAAAAAAAAAAAAAAAAATCACAGTGATATTCAAATGTGAAACAAATCAATTTGATGTTTCACATTTATATTTCAGTGCAATAACTAAGCATTTATGAAAAGTAATTTTCAAACTTTGAAGTTTCTTAAAAGTGAAATTACTAGTTCAGATTCATTAACTTAGAAAATTAAAAAAATAATTAATTTTCTTAACTGGAAACTAGCAATCTTTCTGAAATTAGTGACAAGTATATTTAGCTTTACTTATAAATGGTAAATAGAAGAGCTTTTATTCCTTTAGATTGGAAAAATTTAGTTTGTGACTTCTCTTCAGCATGACTATAGATATTGCTCGTTTATTTTTCTTTGTAGATACACTGAGATTATTGCTGTTAATCTTTTTTCTTACTGCTATTTCCAGATTGAATGGGACTAAATCTATTTGAGAAAGAGAAGTGAAGAGATAGGTTTTAAGAGCCAAACTACTGAACAAATCTTTAGATGACACTTTAAGCATTACGTTTGGAAATGTAGTAATGTATTTGTAGCACTTATATTGAGTAATTTCTCTTAATTTCTTTCTTATGTGTACTGGTAGAATTCTGGCACAGCTCAAGTTTTCAGCTTAGTAGCAGAGCGCAGAAAGAAATTTCAGGAGATCATCAATCGCAGTACCAGTGAAGCAAATCAGGTGGTTCGTCCCAAAAGTTCAAGTAAATGGTCTGTTCCTGGTTCAGCTCCTCAGTTAACAACAGCCATTTTGGAAATTAAAGAAAGTATATTGTCTTTGCTTATTAAACTTCACCACAAACTCTCAGGAAAACAAAACTCCTATTATCCTCCATGGCTTGATGACATTGAAGTTTTAATTCAACCAGAAATTCCTAAATACAGTCATGGAGATGGTATAACTGCAGTAGAAAGAATTTTACTGAAAGCTGCATTGCAAAGCAGAATGAACAAACGCATCATTGAAGAGATATGCAGAAAAGTAACTCCTCCTGTACCACCCAAAAAGATCAGTGCAGCAGAGAAAAAAACTCTGGACAAAGAAGAAAGGTGATTCTATTTTTAATGTTTTAAGTATGTACGTTACAATTGAAAATTGATGTAATTTTCTCCTTTTTAGTTACAGTAATAGCTGATTAGTGTATAAGAGAAAATGGAATTGAAAATGGTTGGCACTTATGTACATAGTATGCTGAGTTCCATGGGGATAAGGATGAGATTTCTGACCCCAAAATTAAATTACTACTTTAACTTTGTCAGCTTTTTTGGAAAAACTTCCTGTTTTTTTTTGGACCCGGGGATTGAACTCAGGTCCTTGGTTTTGCCAGGGAAGTACTTATTCCACTGAGCCATCTCCCCGGCCCCTTGCTGTTATTTCTGTTGCTATAGGGACACAATATTTCTCTTGGCTGTTTTCTTTTCTTTTCCTTTTTTTTTTGGTCTTTTTGAGACAGGGTCTCACTATGCAGTTCAGGCTGGCCTTAAGCTCACTTTGTAGCTCAGGCTGGTCTCAAACTCAAAACAATCCTCCTGCCTCAACCTCCCGAGTGCTGGGATTACAGGCATGTGCCACCATGCCCGACTGTCTTGGCTATTTTCAAAAACCATCTATTCAAATTTATATGAGAATAGATAAAGTATTTCATGTATTTCTCCAATCCAATTATTTTAATTCCTTTCCATCCTTTAATCTTTACCAATACATAATTGTTAATTTTTAAAAAAGATTTTCTAACTTACGACTCTAGGTTTTGGACTTTTAGATTGTTATTAAATCATACCTGGGCTTGGGAGATGGCTTAGTAGAATAAGCGCTTCCCTGGCAAGCGCAAGGGTCTGAGTTCAATCCCCAGTTCCTCAAAAAAAACCCCATGATATTATGACCATACCATCTTTGATTTTCTTTCTTGGAATGTTATTTAAAAGTAGGATTTGTGGATTACAGGCTAGGAACATGGTGTGGTTCCTAGTACATGTTGTTTGCTAAACTTTATATTACAGTTGTATTACTGTTTTCTAGTGACTTTGTCTTCATTGCCTTCCCAGCTGTCTTCAACACAACAACAGTGTGAATCCTGAGTGATCAAGAAGGGGTGTGTGTGTGTGTGTGTGAGAGAGAGAGAGAGAGAGAGAGAGAGAGAGACAGACACAGACACACACACACACACACACACACAAACAGAGCAAGCAGCACAAGTACACAAGTGGGTGCAAGGATGGATGTTTTCTGATAAATTCACATAAAGCTAAAAGACCAGGATATTAAAATCTGTTTCTTAGGGCTGGCTAGATAGTTCAGTGGACAAAAGCGCCTGCTTAGGTAGAACTTAGCGACCGGGGTTTGGCTCCTGGTGTGCCTTGCTGACCCCATCTCTTGGGTGTGCTGAGACATGGACTAAGACTGGGCATGGTGGTATGCACCCATAATTCTAGCGCTTGGGAGGCTAAAAACAGGAGGACACTGTGAGTCTGATCTATGCAGTGAGACCCTGTAGACTATATATACACACATATATATATATGTATACACACACACACACACACACACACACACACACACACACATATGTGTATATCAAGTTAAAATTCAAGATTGTTACTGCTTATTTTTCTGAGGTTATAAATAACATTTCATTGATTTAATTTGTGTGAAACAAATTTGTCTATGTAAGCAACAATTACATTGTTAAAGTACATACTTTGCTTATAGACAGCTCAAAAGGATTATCTCAGTTATTATGTTAAGAATTCTAGACTTGTGTTAAGTTCTTTTTGCTGCTAAAAAATCATTGTTGGAAGATTTCTATCTGTGCTGTTGTAAGCAATATAAAAAGACATTTTCTAGAGTAATTTGATCTTTGTAGTTACTTTTAAAACTATAGGCAGTTATGAATTGAATCATGAGGGAAAACAGCATGAATTTTTATACCAACACCTGCCCTTTCCCCTTTTGAGCATTAATTAGGTTGCTTTCTGGGTGCAGAATATAAAACTGTGTCTTGTGCTGGACTTCCTGACCTTGAGAAATTGATACTGTAGTGAGGAGATAGACCACTAAACAGATAGTTGCTAGTGTAATATATATTGTTTTATGCATGGGATGTTATTGGGAGTAGTGGGACATAATGGTGAGAAAGTAACCAGATATCCTACAGCTGACACTTAATGTAGATGATTACAGGGAAGCCATCAAAGGATTTTGATAAGAGGGTTGATGTGTGGTGAAATCATCTGCAAATGGATTAGAGTGGGGTCAGACTGGCAATGGGAGACAAGGAGTTTGAAATCCAAGTGGGCAGGTGTAAAGGGACTAAGACGATAAGGAAAGGAGATGGTATTTATGAGATGTGTAGCAGGTACAGATTGTCATACTTAATGATCAGTATGATAGTGGGAGCTAAGGAAGAATCCATAAATTGTTCTTACAATTCCATTTTGATTCTGTTCCTGTTTGCCAAGATAAGGAGTTTTGGGAAGGGACTATGGTTTAGCAATAAAGTTGATATGTTCAATTCTGGCCAAGGATGAGTTTCAGGAGGACATTCAAGTGATGATGTCTGGTTAAAGGGTTTGTGTCTTAGGGGAGAATTCTTTGAGCTACATAGTTTTTCATCAAGGTAGCGTGGAAACCTGTATATGGGTATGCCTAGTAAGTAGATAAAAAGGTCTGACTATAGAACTTGAGGAAAAACTAATGGAAATGATTACAGAAGCGGTACCTATAAAGTTGACTGAAGGAGTGGAGTGGGAAGGAAGCTGCAATGAGTGGCATTAGAGAAGGCCCAAGAGGGAGATACTTTAGCTGGAAGAAATTGCTAAGACTGTTAAGTATCTTAAGAGTTCAGATTAGAGGTACAATCCTTTTTACTTTGCTGGTTAGGAAGACACCCTTTGGTAACAGTATCAAGAACAATTTTAGTTACTTACCTAGTAACTAAAGTCATCCCTGGCATAATAAAAGAGTTTGTTACAGATAATTCATATTAAAGCTGAACATAAAAGGCTGGTAAGATAGCTCAGCACAGTGGAAATTAGATCTTCCACTCTAATCTTGTACTTAAAATTAGCCATTTCTTCAAAGCCCTGGTTGCTTTTAGTACAAAACAGTATTTAGAAACCACAGACTGCATGCTTATTCTAATGGGGAATAGCCATTTTCAGGTTTTTTAGTGGACAGAGGTGGGATTACAAGTGAGTGTGTGTCTTTGTAAGTCTCTGTATATTATTAGGGATGAGGGACTGATAAATTTGTTTTCATGTCTGTATATTTTGAAAATTTTTAGTTCTGATACTTATAATTCTAACATACCATAGGAGTCATTTTTGTTTTCCTTCATGTTTATAACTCATAATTCCCATTCCTTCTATGTATATGAAATTTTTGATGATTTACATGTATGTAGACAGTTTCTTGCAATCTTTCCCCACATGAGTTCTTTTTTTATGCCAGGCTGTTGGATTCTGACACCCTGTACTGTGCACTGATAGCCACTCTTTATGTTTAGGAAGGATAGATTTATTTTTCCTGAAGTGATCAATGTTATTCAGAATTAACTTTAGTGAGTAAGGTGAATGATTGCCCTGGATAATATTTTTGCGCAAAAGCAGTGTGAAAGAGTTATAGTGATAAGATAGTATGTGGATCCTAAATTATCTATAAAATAAATGTTAGAATATAAAATCTTTTGAACTTATGGTAAGGTAGACCATGGTACTTCACTTCATTTTTGCGCTAATTAGGTGAGAGCAGATCTATAAATTAAAAAAAAAAAATAGTATTTCATTTTTCTAATTCTGTGCTATCTTTGAATCATTTCATATGAATAAAATAATTTTAGGCTTTTCATACAAATGCCTACATAGAATCTCAGTTTAAAACAATGATTTACCTTTTATAGTATACAGATATAATAATAGTCATTAAAAGAAACTGCTCTTGGCTGGCGAGATAGTTTGATGATCTAAGCACCTGCCTGGCAAGTACAAAGACTTGGATTTGATTCCCAGTACTGCATGGGTATCCCATGTCATGCTGACCCTGAAACTGTGCACAGTAGCACACACCTGTAATCCCAGTACTGGGGAGGATGAGACAGGAGGGTCACTAGAATCTGAGCTGCATAGTGAGACTCTGTACCTAATAATGTCATAAAGAAAAGAAACTGCTTTAGTATACCCATTATGTTATTATGTCCTTTGTATCATGAGCTGTGCTCAGTTCCTCTTTGTTCAACTCCTGATGAGTTAGCTTACAACTTGCATTTTTAAACTTTTTCTTTTCTTTCCTTCCCCTTTCTACAATTACTGTTTTAATCTTCTTTTGGTAGGAATAAATTTTATGTTTGCTATTGTTGCTAGTATTATATAATACGTGGAAACTTCCCTCTTTATTAGTTTACTTTTATTTTCTTATGTTGAATTCGTATTGGGATTTATTTGGGATCAATCTCAAATTAAAATATTCTTAGAAACTAGTTGAGAAATTGATACAGGATAAATAATAAAATAGTAAATTTACACAAAGGGAATATTTATACTTAGATTTAGAATATGATTTTATCGTTATGTTTAAAACTCTTTCATATTCTTTTACTTCCAAATAAACTGAAGTTGGAATAGCTCTTAGTAGAAACTGGAAAATTTATTGATTTCTGCTCATTGTCTATTAGAGAAATAATTCTGTATTATTTATTCTTAGGGTAATAATTAATCTTTTAAATTTTGTTTAAACAGCTTTTTATAGTGACTAATTTACTGTCATTTGTGCCTGGGTTAAATTGTTAGTCCCTTGCTAATAAAAGACTTCTTGTTCTTGTTGTTATCTGACATTATACCCAGGAACTCTTCTGTTGTTGAAAATTGAATTTTCATTTTTGGTATTTTAGGGAAGGATCTACAGGGCATTCAGGGTCTCACTACTGGATTGAACTCACAGTGATCTGCCTGTTTACAGCCTCCCAAGAGCTGGGATTACAGGCCTGCATCCCCATTCCCAGTCTCAATTGCTGTCTCAATGTGCCCTGGGGGCGGAGCCAGCACAGCAGGCCAGGGAATTGAACTCCCAGCCCCTGCACCTGCTTCAAGAGCTTTAATCTCAGCTATTTGGCTGGCCCTGAAAAATCTGAATTTTTAAATTACTTTATTATGTCATATTTTTATTATTATTATTGTTGTTGTTGTTGTGGAACTGGGGATTGAATGCAGGCCCTTGCCAGGGAAGCACTTATTCTACTGAGCCATCTCTCTGGCCCAAAAGAAGTACTACTCAGATTTTAAATTAAATCTTGGCTTTTATTTTTTCTTGCTGAGTCAGTGAGATTGAAACCTTTTTAAAGCATTAGAATCCTTAAAAACAATATATATTACCTGAAATTTAATAATAACCTAGAAAGTAGATTGTCTTCCACTGCAAGATAGAGGATTTTCTTATACTATATATGCCTCAAAGACAATAGAATAGCTTTAAGCACAAGGCACTTACACCTTTATTTCTGTTTAATCCAGGCGACAAAAGGCTAGAGAGAGGCAGCAGAAATTGCTTGCAGAATTTGCTTCACGACAGAAAAGCTTTATGGAAACTGCAATGGATGTTGGTAAGTCAGAATTTTTAGTTTAGAATTGTCATAGTTATTATGTGAGGGATGACCTAGTTCAAATCTCCCACCGCTTGTAAACGTTAAGGATAGATGATTTCTAGTTGGTATTTAAACAACAGTGTGATGGGGAGATCTTCATTATAGACAGTCCATTCAGTTGATGGGAAGATTTTTCTGATGTTAGCAATATAGTAAACACCTTCTGTTCTTTTCTGTTTTAACTATCTCTTAGGTTTGTGAGGTCTGTCAGTATGTATTTGCTTATTTATTTTGATCTTTTACCATGTAATTACTATAAGAGCTTCATAACGGCTTTCAAATGCTTTTAGTGTTCTTTCTGCCTACTCTTTCAGTATTTCTAAAAATCAGGTGTCCTTTTTACTTCCAGTTAGCCCTATAGTTTTTATAATGAGAAGGAATGTTATGTTCCTGCATGTTGATAGGTTGCTATGAATAACCTTTTACAAACATTGAAAGAAAAGACTAAATTGTTGTCTCAGTCTTGAGTTAATCAGGATTCTTCTTCCATGGCTATTTCTTACATTGCACTGATTTCCTTCCTTGCCTTCTGGCCCCTACTCTCTGTGTCCCTCCCTCCCTTCTTGCCCTTTCTCCCTTGTTTTACTAGAGGAGAAGTAAAAGCTGTCCATTTTGTACACACACACACAAAGATGTATATATTTTTTTCACACCTTTTTGTGCACTTTTAACCAATGCCCAGAAGAAGAATGGTGGTCAGTCCAGATTTACTCCTATGTCTTCTAAATGATTAACAGTGAAGTTTATGTTTAGGACATAACTTTGATGAAAAGAATATGTTGATGTTTATGTTTATAGGATTTAGCAAGAGTTGATTTTCTCAATATGAAAATTAAGGGTTTGTGCTAACTTGGGCAGGTATTACTGAAGTTGGAAAAACAGGTGTAGTTCATTGATACTACTTTATTTTTTCTTTGTTCTCTTGCAGACTGGGTAATTGTTTTTACATATATTATGTGTTTATGTAAACACAGCTGATACTCAGTATCTCAGTACCTCTTCATATAAAATGAACTAATAAACACTTCTATCCTTCCTTTCATTTTCTATTCTTAATCTCTTCCTTTTGCCTTTTACCAGCTACTTGTGTACTTTTTAATTTGTCAAAGTTGCTAATATTTTGTTTTACAGTTGCAGTAATGTTTTCCTTCCAAAGATTGACTCTTAACACAATGAAGAGTATTTATTTGTATCAGTATTACTTTGTTGTGGCTGTTAAATACAGGATTAAATAATACACTAGCAACCATTTACTCTTGCGTCTAGTGGCTTGACTCCTTAATCACTTTGAGACTGTGTTTAGTACTAATTTCCTGTCTTATAGTTCTTTGATTGTGAAAACTTATAAAATTTTGAAGGTGTGTCTTTTTTTTTTTTTAAGAAAAGGTCTTGTTCTGTGCTGGGATTCCAGAAGTGTATAGTCACACATGGCCAGAATTCATAGAACTTGATATTTATTTATGTTTGGATCATGACTTAACTATATTGCCTTTGGTTTTCTCTGAAGTTTCAATTGCCCCTTTTTATTTTAAAGATTGTATTGTGGTGATATCTTTTTATGTCTCTTTTTCTGTTCACATAATCATTCTGTTTTTTATGTGGAATACTTTCACAGTGAGGTCCCTTTGCTTTCAAATGGCATGTTATTGTGGCCATTTCTTTGAGACAGGTTTGCTGCATCTCATATCTCATCTTCTTCCCCCCACATCTTCTTCCCTTCTCTGTCTGTCTGTCTGTCTGTCTCGTTCTCTCTCTAACTTTGTTGAAATATATATATATCCTTGTGTATATGCCTCAGTGTTTGGAGGCTCCTCTGATTCTATCTCTAGACGGGACTTTAGTCTATTGTCAAACTTGGTTGTTAATTTAGATGGTTATAGAGTGCCAAGTTGAGAAAATTTTCTGTCACAATCAAAGGCATTGTTTCCTTGTCTTTTACCACTCATTCAATGAGAACTCTGGTAGTTATATGATTCTTACACTTGATAGGCAAGCATTTTTCCCTTCTCTGTGATGCTTTTATGTTTATCTGATTATTAGAGATCTGAAAGTTTATTATCATTTGTATCTATGAGGATTTTTTTCTTTCTTCTTAGATTTACCATGTCATTCCAATCTGTAGATTTCTATTTCTGAAGCTATAAGAAAAATTTTCTTTTGACTTTTTGATCTTTGAAATCACCATCTTCAGGATGGTTTTCAGTGATCCTTCCTACTGGTATTTATGTCTTGAGGAGTTTGCTTTCCGCCTGCAGCAGCGCTGGTCTGCATGACCATAGAATATAGCACAAGTGATGGTATGTTATTTTGAGTACTACTTTATGAAATTATGACTTATGCTGTCCTGGTTGCAATCTCTGTCTTGAAGTACTCATGCTAGTATTCAGGGCTGCCATGCCCTGAGCAGGCCCATGAAGAGACCTGAGGCCTCTGCCAGCAGGTGCAGGAGACTGGATGTGAAGATCCTGTGCTATTTAAACCTCTAGGTGACTAAGACTGGCTTGTAGTTTGGCAGCAGTTTTAGGAGAGATCCTGAGCTATAACCAGCCATAAAGCTAAGCTGTTTCCAGACAACTTGCCCTCAGAAACTGTTAAATAAATGTTTTAAGTCACTGAACTTTGGGGGGTTATTTGTTATATAGAAGTATTGCCATACTTCTTTCCTTACATTCTCTTGTTAGGGATTCTAAGTAAGATGATGAATCTCTTAGATTTTTATGTCTTTTATATATCTATGTTTATTTCTATATATTTATATCTATATATATTTAGGGAAGGGTTTCCGAGTCTCACTGCTAGATCAGACTTGTAGTGATTTGCCTCTTTACAGCCTCCCAAGAGCTGTTTACAGGTGAGCACCACTATGCCCAGTCTCAGTTGCTATCTCAGGGTGTTCCAGAGGTGGGGCTGGCAGGGCAGGCTTGGGGATTGAACTCCAGGCCCCTGCACCTGCTTACAGGTGCTTTAATCTGCTGAGCTATTTGTGTGGCCCTTCATTTATGTTTTTTAATTGTTCTTTTCACTTTATATACAAAGATATTTCTTCAGAATGGTGTTATTTGTGTATAGAACTTTTTGTTTTTTAAATCTTTCTGAATGTGTTTGGGTATGTTTTGTTTTTCTCTTTAAATTATTATCCTTCTAAATTGCTTATTAAATTTACAGAGGTCATGTTGCTAATTTTCCTTATTTGCCTGATGATCCTTATATAGAGAGGAGAGACCAATCAACCCTCAGACTTCAGTTAGGGTTGGGAGGACAGCAGACCCCTCTGTGTCAGAAGCCCCTGTTCCCTCTAAGCAGCTTGTTCAGTTTCTTGGGAAAATAAATTTCAGTGTCAAGCCACTTGGATTCTCTGTTCAGTTAGGATAAAGAAGGGGTGCCACGTAGTGAAGAGTGTTTATGTAGTCCTTCCAATAATTATAGTGTTCAGAGTTACCTCATCTGATGGCTCCTTCCCTTAGTTTTACTGGCTAATTCTGAGTTCACATTGAGTTGACATTGTAATGGACAGATAAATTTTCCCCTTTGTGTAACTTTCTTATAGCATATAGATAGTTGCAGCTATTATGGCTTTCATGCTGAAAGCATGTCTTCCTCTCCTTCAATCCTTCAAAAATCTTATTGATGTCTCTTTCTAGCAGTACATTCTTTTCTTTTTTTTTAAAAAAATTCATTTATTTATTACAGTGTCTTGCTACACATCACGGATTCTTTTTTTGCTGGGGGGGGAAGGTCAGCTCAGCCCGCCCTCGGGGGAGGGGCTGGCATGGCATGCGGTGCTGGGGATCGAACCGCGGTCCCTGAGAGGCGCTTTAGACTGCTGAGCTATCTTGCCAGCCCTACATTCTTTTCTTATATTCTTGTGGGACTAGTTCTTCATGTATTTTGCTGTTTCCGTTTCAGTAGTGTTTTTTTTTTTTAAAGAATGAATGAGGGATAAAACATGTTCAGCCTCTACCTTGAATCAGGTAGAGATGCTTGGTGACTTTATAGGGTTACTTACAATAAATCTATTTACATATTGTCATGTTAGGGCCGGTCAAATAGCTTAGCAGATTAAAAGTACCTGCAAGCAGGTGCAGGGGCTGGGGTTTAATCCCCAGTCTGCCATGCTGGCCCCGCTCCTGGGGCTTGTTGAGACTGGATGTGGTGGTGCATGCCTGTAATCCCGCTCTTAGGAGGCTGTAAACAGGCAGATCACTAGGAGTCCCATCAAGTAGTGAGACCCTGAGTACCTTGTAGAATCTGTGCTAAAATACAACCAACCAACCAAGCAACCAACCAACCTTGTCATGTTGAAAATGTATCTGGTTTATGTAACATGCTGAACATCAAAGCTTAGTAACTTAGTCCACTGTGGAGCATTTGTTTTACTTCCCTGATCACTTGGCTGCCTGGAAGCTGTGGCTCTCTACTACTATCTTGCACTGTGAGAATATCGTACTTTATTTGCCAGCCCAGGAAAAGAGCAAAATTCAGAATTTGAAGTATGGTTCCCATTGAATGTCCATTGTTTTTGCACAATTGTAAAGTTGAAATATTGTAAGTCAGATGATTATATATCAAGGACTACTTTGAACTTGGTAATATGTATTGATGTACTTATAAGGTTAAATCTTTTATTATTATTACAAAAGCATTAAAATTGCATTGTAAGAACTTGGAAAACATGAATAATAGTAACAAAGAAAGTGAGTAGTATTATTTTGCTACCACATTTCCTAACGTAGGTGGATTCTTATATTTTTTGTAAGTATATATATATACATATACAAATGCATTTTTTATCAAAATGAAGTTATTTCAACATGCAGTTTTTTTGTTGTGAAAATTTCCACACAAACAGAACCTGAAAGAAAAATATTATGAATGAATAGCTGTACACTGATAGAACCATCTCCTCACAAACATTTTTCTGTATTATTCTTCTCATTCTCTCTCTCTCTCTCTCCAATAAATGAAGTAAATTGCCCGCATCAGTTTGCTGTATTACTTGTAAATACTTAAACATTTATGTCCTAGGATTAAAAATATTTTCCTGTACATATATAGCACATTATACGTAAGCAAATTACTTTTCCTGAAAAATTAAGAAAATAGCTTTAAGATATCAGACCTGCATTATGTTAGTGAAATTATTAAGTTAGAATCATTATAGATTATTATTATTTTTCTTAATGTACCTTACTAAGGGGAGTGTATAGTTCTATGTCCTGAAGTCTCTTAGTTTTTTTTTCTTTTTCTCACCTGCTCAGCCTACCCTAGGGGTGGGGCTGGCACAGCATGTGGTGCCAGAGATCTAACTGCAGTCCCTGTGTGCTTGCCTAAGGTCATCTAAGCAGGTGCTTTATAGACTGCTGAGCTATCTCACCAGCCCCTCTTAGTGTTTTATTGTGAGGAGATTTATCCTTTTTTTTTTTTTTTTTTTTTTTTTTTTTTTTTTTTTTTGTATTTTAGGAAAGGGTGTTTAGGGTCTCACTACTAGAATGGACTGGTAGTGATCAGCCTGTTTACAGCCTCCCAAGAACTGGCATTGCAGTTGGCCATCACCATACCCAGTTTCATTTGCCATCTCAGTGAGGCCCTGGTGTGGGGCTGGCTTGCTAGGCCTGGGAATTGAACCCCTAGCCCCCTTTAATCCACTGAGCTTTGGCTGGTCCTCTAACTTTCTTTTTCTTTTTCTTATTCTTTTTCTTTTCCTTTTCCTTTTCCTTTTCCTTATCCTTTTCCTTTTCCTTTTCCCTCCCCCCTCCCCTCCCTTCTCTTCCCTTTCCCTCCTTTCCCCTCCCCTCCCCTCCCCCTTTCAAGCTAGTTTGACATAGTTGTTTTGTTCCTTTTAGTTTGTTCATAATTTTAGGAACTAAGAAAAGAGCCTAGTTAATGCTCCTAGAAATTTTTCATCTTCTACCTCTTGCTCCTAAGTGAGATAAAGCAAAAATGAGTTTCTGAGAAACTGATTATGCAAAGTACCCACAAGAGATTGGCAGGTATCCTTCATAGGGAAAAGGTCACCTCATCCCACTGAGGAGATGAGGGGAAGGAGGAAACAGTGGAAGGAAATAGAGGTAAGTTCCATTGGCCATAGGGAAATGTGAGATTTAAGGAGGATTGCTTTTGGCAAGCGCTTATTATACTGAACTATCTCCCCGGCCCCTGCTTCAGTGTTTTGGGGTTAAATAAAAAGTGAGTTCTAGCAGGTGGTGAAAACAGTGGTACATTCTGGTTATGAAAGCTGTTAAGCATTTCTTAGGGTTCATTCAGGATTGTAGATCTAAATATTGTGTTTCTTCAAGGTTATTGATTCCTTTTCCTAAATCTTACTCCTTTTTGGAAGGTTTGACTTTTTTGGCAGTAGCCAGGGATCAGGAAGAGCAGTTGGGCATTCAAGCAGGTACAATGGCTAGCAAACAGGCAGTTCCCAGAAGTCGTCAGGGTAAACGAGCTGCATTGCTTCTCAGATGTGACTCTTGCATGCCTCCGTGGCAATATGTGAGGCAATAAGATTCACAAGCACCTGGTGTCTCTGTGTTGGCCACAGCCACACCAGTAGCATTTGGACCATGCTTATTCTGGATTCTCTTTATTTGTAACTCATTCCCTTTATAAAGATGTCTGATTCCAAACAAACTCACTGACGTTCCAATTTTCACATGTTACTTGAGATAAAAATTATAAAATCACACATTAATTCACCTCAGATGACTATTTCTTTTTTTTTTTTTTGAGTATGGCATTTGCCTTATATTAGTAAGGCATGAAGCAGGGTCCACACCAGAGGTACTACCAATTCTGCTTATTTTTCAACTAATTCTCTGCTTTACTTATCAGATTCCTTTTTTCTTATTTCACGTCTGTGTTTTAAAATACTAATAGTCTATAGTTGCTTCTTTCTTATTTTGTCTGTATCTTTGTGTACAAAAAATTCTTGTCTAGTAGCATAGCATAAAAATTACTTCAAATTTAGGTCACACAGTTCTTTATAATCCCCTAATTGAAATATATCATTAGGTAATAATTTAAATACAAAAATCTTTCTGAGTACAACAGACTTCTACTTAGTATTCCTGTTTATCTGCTGTCTAATGCTTTTTTGTAGTTAAGAAGTTTTCTTTTCTTTTTTTTTTTTAAGACAGGGTCTCACTATGCAGTTCAGACTGGCCTTAAGCTCACTTTGTAGCTCAGGCTTGTCTCGAACTCACAATAATCCTACTGCCTCAGCCTCCCCAGTGCTGGGATTACAGGCATGTGCCACCCTGCGTGGCTTCTACACAAAGAACCTTACTTCTACATTTCTTTCCATATTTCTGTCCTGATCAGTGTTCCCTGTAAGTTAGCCTTCTAGGTGTAGGAGTCAATATATTAAGATTATAACCTTGCTCTGTTAAAGTTAGTCAGATGGGTATGGCTAAAATAAAACAAAATTAAGTCAGAGTTCAGATGCTTAATATAGAGTAAGCATTTATTGGACAGTTTTGCTTTTAAATATGGTGTATGTTAATTGTGAAAATTATATAACGCAGAAAAACAAAATGGAAAAATTTTATCACTAATCCCATCATCCAAAGGTCATGTATATTACTGAATATATTGTATAGCACAATTTTATATTATGTCTTTTAACCTTGATATATTAATATAATTATTTTAATATATTAAAATATAATATTCTTATATTAGTATATAAGAATATAATATATAAATAAAATGTATTCTTATATTTTAATATAAGAATTTCCCGAGCTGTTACTAAAAGCTTCCTGTAACTGTTAATGACTATATTTTATTGGGAAGCAAGTATAGTGGAATAGTGCTTATAAAAATAAACTCTATTACCAACAAAGTGAAAAGACAACACATAAATTTTGAAAAAATCTTGACAAATAAGTATTCAGAAAAAGGTCTGCTCTCTAGAATTTATAAAGAACTGAAACACTTTAGGGCCTTTAAATTTAAAGACCCAATCCAGAAATGGGCATCAGAGATGAACACACCCTTCTCAGAGGTTGAAATTAAAGAAACAAATAAATATATGAACAGTGCTCCACATCATTAGCCATCCGTGGAATGCAAATTAAAACAACATTGAGATACCATCTTATCCCAGAAAGAATGGCTATCATAAACAAATCAACCAACAAAAATGTTGCAGAGGTTATAGGGAAAAGGGAACCCTTCTCCACTGCTGGTGGGAATGTAGACTGGTGCAACAATTATGGAAATCAGTGTGGAGACTCCTTAAAAACTAGGACTAGAAATCCCATTCAAACCAGCTATCCCCCTACTGGGAATTTTCCCGGAGGATCTGATAACATCATATCATAGTGATATATGTGTTTATAGCAGCACAATTTGTGATAGCCAAATCTTGGAAACAACCAAGATTCCTGTCATCTGAAGAATGGATGAAAAAGATGTGGTATTTTTATATAATGGAGTACTGCTTAGCTATAAAGAATGGTAAATTCGAAGCCTTCATACTTAAGTGGATGCTACTTGAAGATATACTCATAAGTGAAATAAACTAGACACATGTGTAAACATTGTATAGTTTCCTTAGTATAAGAACTCAAAAGAAGAATTATAAATAGAAAAGTATAACAAAAGGAAAGCAAGAACTTGAAGACTAGACAATGAAGAGAGAGCAAGGAGAAGAGCTAAGAAACACAACAGAGGCGAAGACATATAATTATATGTATAAGATGGGTAAGGCAATGACCCTGAGAATCTTCAGAAGATTTTTGAATCTAGCAGTTAATTTGGAAGGATTTTCACCTTGACTAACTATATATGCTGATACCTGTGAACTAAGCAACTGCACTGAAGATGTAGATTTATAATAGTAGGTTCATGCTTGGAGTACTTGTCATTTCTGGTCTTCTGAATACGTGCTGCTTGTCATGACACACTGGTTGCTGCCGTATTGTCTCTTGGGTAGATGTTTTCTTTAAAAAGGTGGGGAGTAATGGACGAAGGCAGCATACAGGAAAAGGATTGTTGTGGGACTGTGCTGCTACAATGCTGTATATGGTTAGATTTATAAACTTATGCATAAACATATATACTTGTTTATTCCTACCTATTTTTAAATTTAACCTTTTAAATTTTTTTACATTGTATTTTGTAGAGACTTAAAGTTTGACATATCAATATTTGATGAAAAATACCTGTTCCATCTTAAGATGTTTCATATTTAGACAGAATATCAAAAGCTCAACAGCCTAGGTTGTATGGTAATAACAATAAGCTTCTCTTCTGGAAGGTTAACAACCTAAGTTTGCAGACCAAAAATTAGAGAAAAAAAGAGCTGCAAGGAACAGCCAACATTTTGGCGCTAACCTTTCAAGGTCAATTAAGACTCAGGACAAATGAGAAACTGTACTGTAACATCATGCAACTCAGTTGTGTCCCAAATTTTCTGATCAAGGAGATTATGGGACCAAAGAGGAAAGTGATCGATGATGTAGAGTATGCCTAAGGAGAGTCACATGGAGAGAAAACATTGTCTCAGGCTTTCACAGAGAACAAATTGGCTAAGCAATGGCTGTGACTCATCCACATGGCTGACACAAAGGACTTACAAACTGCAGTACAGGGTCTCGGGATAAATCCTGAGGGGATTTGACTAACCTTACTTAGATACAAAAGCTACATTTCTTGTTACATAGGTCTTGTTTTATCTTGGTCTTAACCATCCAACAGAAAAGTATAAAAATGAAATATAAGAAGTAAAGTCATATTATTGTGCTGAGCTGTAAAAGACTCAAGTCAACAACTTCTGACACTGCCAGACATAAGGAAAACCCAATACTATCATGGATTACTGGACTATTTTGGAATATTTTGCTGAATTTACACACCTATCATATTTAAATGACAAAAACTAAACAAAAAAGGTGATACAATTGAATGACCATTTTCTATCTATAGATTCAAAATAGTTATGCAGCTACATTCTCTTGATTCAGTGAATAGAGGGATCTGTTCTGATAATGTTTGTAAATAGAATATTATGTCTGCATCTTGTACAACAAATAACCACTAAGAAAACAATATACAATATATTAATTATTGAAACTGTCCTAATTTGATTTGAAAGTATCTGATTGCTATTTGTGTTTCAGTAAAATTACGGAAAAAAAAACAAAATATAGACTGTAGACCATGGAATTCATATCTCAGATCCATCAATGACTGGAGTAATTCACTGCTTCCTGCCTTGGTGGTTTCACATAGTTAATAAGAGATTCTTATACTACTTTCCTTCTAGGGTTTTTGGGAGGACTGAACGTATTACTACACTTAAAATGCTTAGAAGACAGTTATTGTTGGCTAATACTTGTATTAGTCTATAATTTATTTAATCATTTAATTTACTCATATATTTGAACTTTAGTTTTTTTCTAATCTTAATTATTATAAGCATTGTATGTACAAAATATTTCCTGTATTTTTGATCTGGATATAAGAGTAAGAATTTTGGGGTTGATGATCATGAAATATATTAGCTGCATATCCAGGACCATGCTAATCAACATTGTATGTAATGATCTGTAGGTACTGGCACACCCATGAGATAGGTAGGTGGTAATTTAAAGATGTCTAGATGGAGAAAGATTAAGTAATTTGAAATTACATAGTAGGTAATGGCAGAGCCTGGTCTGTTAACCAACAGATTTTATCTGCTCTTCACTATTTCTTTATATTTGAAGGAAATGGGTGGTGGTAGCTTGTGATTAACTATGAGAATATTTGCATGGAATTACTATACCTGGTAGTTAGTTGGCTGACTGATGTAGGAATAAGTTAAAATGTTATATTTAGTGTGTTTGGACAAAATATGACCTTTTATTAAAAAGAGTGGGGCTAAGGATGCAGTTCAGTAGTAGAGCACTTGCATGACATGTGCTAGGGCCTGTGTTTAATTCCCAGAACTACACATAAATAAAAACAGAAAAGTGAAAAGAACACTGCTTTTTCAATGGCTACAGCAAAAATCCTTGATGTGACTCTTTCTTGTCTAACTTGGTTATAGGGTCAATCTTTGTCAAGTTATGTGAATTGAAAATAGTGGTGTGGAAAGTAGTTCCTCCAACAGAGTTGAGGATTTCTGTTAGCAGAATGGATATAGTACTTACTGAGTAGATAAAAATAGAATCTATCCACATTACCACTGAATGGATTAAACTTTTGTTGACTTTTATTATTGGTATTTGTATTTAATGATATATTTTAATTGGCTATTTATTTTATTTTAAAAAATATAGAGCTGGCGAGATAGCTCAGCAGACTAAGCAGCTGCCTAGGCAAGCACAGGGAGTGGGGTTTGATCACCAGTACCACATTCTGGGCCTGTCCTGCCCCCGGGGCTGCTGAACCCATCACAAGAGTCTATGCGTGGTAGTGCACACCTATAATCTCAGTGCTGGGGAGGCTGAAAACCTGAGGATCGCTACGAGTCTGAGCTGTGTGGTGAGACTCTGTACCAAATACATTTAAAAAATAAATAAGTAAGGGTTGGGGATATAGCTCAGTGGCATAAACAAACTGCCTGGCAATTGCAAGGTCCTGAGTTTGACACCCAGTACAATAAATAAATAAATAAGTAAACAAAGAAATAAATAAACAAATGCAAGGTCCTGAGTTTGACACCCAGTAAGATAAATAAATAAATAAATAAGCAAGCAAATATATATTCCCGTATATAAGATATATTTCCAAATACATATTTTATATTTGTATGTATATAGATATATATGTGTATTTGTCCCTAGTATCCCCTTCTTAGCTGTATAAAATACATATACTTTTTTACCTTAGCTTTTTACTTAATCTTTTTTTTTTTTTCGTGGCACTGGGGATTGTATTCAGGACCCTGTGCTTGCCAGGCAAGTACTTATTCTAATGAGCTATCTCTCCTCTCCCCCCCACTTATTTTTATATGCTGGATATCCCACCTTGCAGTATATAGTGATATTCATCATTTTTTCTAGTTGTATAATATTTCATTTTGTGGATATTCATAGACTTCAGTTTTTTTGTAATGGACATGTGGGTTGTATGTACTCTTTTGCTATTTCAGTATTAGAATGGATATCCTGTGCATATACATTTATATTTTAAAGTATAAATGTGACTTATAGAATGTGACTTACAGGGTAAACTTATAAAAGTGGGATTGCTGGCCATAGGGTAAGTGCACATATAATTTTTATTAGATACAGTCACATTCTTTCTGTAGAGATTGAACTATTTTTACATTCTCACCAGCAGTATGTCAGATTCTCTACATCCATGACATTAGAGTATATGATCAAATTTGTATTTTTGCTAATTATGTGGGTGAACATAAGTGGTTTCTTGATTTGTTTTCAATTAGCATGTCTTATTATTATGAGAAAGAATGATCTTTTCATGTTTAATGGCTTATTGTTCCCTGAAATATCTTTTTATGTTTTGGAACACTTCTGGATGTGAGTCCAAACTGTATTAGATTCTCCTTTTTTTTTTTTCCTTCTGTATTTATGACAGGGTCTACATGGTCTACAGGGGTTCATTATGTAGATTGGACTCGTAGTGATCCTCCTGTTTTCAACCTTTGAAGTGCTGGGATTGCAGGCATGCTCCATCATGCCCAGTCTCAATCACCATCTCAGCACTCCCCTGCAGGTGGGGCCAGCACAGCATCCGGGAATCAAATCCTGGCCATTATGCGCTGCCTAAGAAGGCTGTTTAGTCTGCTGAGCTAGCTTGCTGGCCCTTCTTCTGTCTTACACTTCCTTTGGATCAGTCATAGCTATGGACATTTCTGTCTTTCAGGTAGGATTGACTATTTGTGGTATTGGAATGCATATGGCATATACTTCTGTGTGCCAGTGGCTACTGCAACTATGCTGTAAACACATTATATTATGAAATGCTTTCATGTGGCTTTGAATTTTGTTATGATAAATTATGAATTTCTTGTTCTCTCCACTAAGTAGGGGATTACTTTAATTGCTTTTCCTTGAAATCAGATTTGCTTGATAAAAATATATTGTACTTTAGTAATTTTTTTTTTTTTTTTTTTTGTGGAACTGGGGATTGAACTCAGGACCTTGAGCTTGCCAGGGAAGCGCTTATTCCACTGAACCATCTCCCCAGCCCTACTTTAGTAATTTCTAATATAAATCTGTTTGATTTGGGGGAATGGCGTTGCTAAGCATGTCATTTTTAAGTTAATCATCTGTTATATGGTGTATTCCAAAAAATAAAGCCTATAAATAGAAATTAAAATGTTTTTGTTACTTGTTCCATACATAAAATACACATTGATATCAGGCCAAAACATTTAGAAAAACATCATATGCTTAACACAGGTAAATAAGATTGTCCAAAACTATGTGATAGCAAATAAATATCTTCTTACTTTCCCTTTTAATCTCATTTTTTTTTTTTTTTTTTGAGATAAACCACATGTCTTAGTTACTTTTCTGTTTGCTCAGATGAAATACCTGGCACCCACGATTAAAGGAGGAAAGATTTATTTGGCTTACAGTTTGTAGAGGTTTCTGTTTATAATCACCTGGCTCCAAGGTGGTGTGGAATGGGGCATCTCTGAAGAGAAACAGTCCATGGCAGAACAGGCAGGCAGAGTGTGGCCAACAGTGTGGCAGCAACCAGCAGTGACAGTAAGGGTTTGTTTTCTTTAGGTACCCAAAATAAAAGTCAGATGTTGCACTTGCCAGGCAGAGTGCTTACACCAGTGAGCTACATCCCTCGTAGAATAACAGGTTCTTTCTGCCCCTTTGGTATTCTGCCTAGGCTACCCACCCTAGTGTGGGAGCCAGACCAATCAGTGGAGTGGCTTATCAGTCACATACCTGTAATCCCAGCACCACACGTTGTAGATCCAGCCATCTCTGAAAAAGCCCCACCTAGGACTGCGTGAGGCTTTAGGAAGGACATCTAGATACAAACCCTAATACTACATAAGTGCATTTTTTTTTTTTTAAGTGCATTTTGTTTGTACTGTGTTTTTCCTGAAATGAAATGAACTATATAAATGCTGTGCAGTTGCTTCCTTTTTAAACAGTAAATATTATATCATGAAAATAACAGAAAGGTATCTATAAAGATTTCTTATTTGATCCTAGATCTTATTTTATGTGCATATTTGTTGTGGACACACCATGCACTTGATTGCAGTGTTGTTGGGTCCGCGCTGACCCAGATCTCGGGCAGGCAGGCGCCAAGAGATGAGGGTGAGAGCTCAAAAGTTTATTGAACCACGCGTGGGACCCCACAGCTAAGGCGGTTGGGGAGTGCCGAGCTGTTGTTACAGGCAGGTTTATAAAGGCAAACCCCACAAAATTAGGGGGAGGCAAGCGAACTACAGAAGCTAATTGCATTGGTTAATAGGGGTTGACCTTTACATTGATGGGCTCGGCGTGGGGGGATTTTTCTGACAGAATAACATATTTCTGTAATGCTTGGCTCGGTGCGAAGGAGTTTTTCGGGCGGAACGACATGTTTGGGTAATCTTGTGGGGGACATCTTGTGGTTGTTAGGGGGTAAGAGGGAAACTTGAGCAAGCAGATTACAGATGCCAGTAGCAACCGTTATTCTATAGGTGACCTTTACCAGGATTGGTTGAGGGACTCTGGGGGAACAGAGTTTGAGGACGTGTGTATACAGCTACAGTTGTTTGGGAACTTTGTAATCAATTATAACTTTCCCAGAACACTTAGCAACAGGTGAAACAAAGGGCTAAGATGAAGCTAGTCTTGTGTGGGTCTGGGTGTTGTCTTGGGACTTAAATATTTTTACCTAACTAACATGCATGAGATTAACATAATTATTCCTAATTTCTGTTTTCTGCTTTCATAAGTGGTTATTAGAATCTGACTTATATACTCATGTACTTTTATATGTATCAATGCAATTGCATATAAACTCTCCTTTGCCTTTTTATTGTAGGGTGGTGGGGTTATTGATTGCTTTACCAAATGAGATCATTCTTTCCCCCTCAGAGGTAGTACTACTTGTATGTTTTCTCTAGCAGTTATGATTCAGTAGTTCTTAACTTTGGTTTTGAGTTAAAATCATTGGTAGCACCTTTACTCTGTATGCCAGAACTTTACACTTGCTATAGAAAAATTTCTGGAAGTAGGGGCCAGGCATGGGAATCTTGAAAATCTCAGCTGATTTTTAGTGTACAGCCAATCTAGATTGAATACTGTGTTTTTTTTTTTTGTTTTTTTTTTTTTTCCTTGTATTTTAGTATAAAATCTACAAGGTCTCACTATGTAGATTGGACTGGTAGCCATCTGCCTGTGTTTAGTCTCCCAAGAGTTGGGATTACAGGTGTGGGCCACCACACCCAGTCTGAATCACTGTATCAGCTCTGGGGGCAGGGGCCATCATGGCAGGCTGGGGATTGAGCCTGGCTGCTGCATCTGCCTAAACCTGTGCTTTAATCTGTGGAGCTATTTGGCCAGCCTAGTACCATTGTTATTATTCTAGTTTCTTTTCCTTTGTTTGAGGGTAGTGAAGAAAGGAAATATAGCACAAAATACTATTGGTGCAAATGTACATTTCTTTGTACTATAAGGGAAACAAAGTGTTCCACAGCAGGCTAAATTTATGAAGATGCATGGAAAATAGGTTATCTATTTTATTTTCTTGCTTTAGGCACTGTGTTAATCAGAAAATTGTTAAACCTTTCTTAAAAAAATTCTAGGCTGACAACTTATTGTGTGTGTGTATTTGTGTGTGTGTGTGTGTGTAGGATCTCACTACAAAGGCCAGACTTGTAGTGATCCTCCTGATTTCTGCCTCCAAAGTGCTGGATTACAGGCGCAGGCCACCACATCTGGATTCCCGGCTCAGAGCGTGCTTAGGGTTTGGGCCGGGAGGCATGCGGAGCCAGGGATCGAATCGTCGCCCCTACACTTACTAAGCAAGTGCTTAGTCCACTGAGCTATACCGCTGGCCCTGACAACTTGTTTTACAGTATGTCTTGGTATCAGAGTTTTCATGAAGATTTTCTTTTTCTTTTTCTTTTTTTGGCGGAACTGGGGATTAAACTCAGGCCCTTGAGCTTGCCAGGGAAGCGCTTATTCCACTGAGCTACCTCCCTGGCCCTCCATGAGGTTTTTAACTTCCTCACGATAAAAAATTAAAAGAACAGAAGAACATCTTTCTGCATGAGAAA